>DWGJ01004113.1:0-12166 GCA_018246895.1 Aspitha aspitha aspitha | reverse complement strand
TCACCATAACACAGGCATTAAATTGCCTAATTTGGGATCAGGCAGCCGTGTGTGGAAATGTCCCCAGTTATTTATTACCTATTTATTTATAATAGTATCTAGAGTCACCCTGACACACGACCATCTGATACCAAATTAGACAATGCCTGTGTTATGTTACCTGGACAGCAGATAAACATACATGTATATACATAAAAAAACTCAGATAGATATTTTTATTACAGTCAGACATAAAACAAACAGAAATGTGCATATCATACAAATTTTTAAAAAGGTGGCAAAAGAACCCACGACCTCCTGTTAAGCAATCAGGATTTCTAAACTCGATCAAGAACTCAGTCAAAGTCTTATATATTCTCTTTCTAACAAGCGTACTTAAATAATAATAGCCGTTCATTGCGTCCTTAGTCAGTAAAACAAATTAAATATTCGTAATAAATACAGTAATGGACAAGTCTGCATACGAATCATAATAACTCCCCTATTAAATTGGGTCCGCGCTTGTTGAAGGAACACACAGCGATTATTGATATAGCATATTATTAGATAAAGCCAATGCAGAATCAAACAATGATAACCAATGTAAATCAGACAGCACAAATAAAACGTTCGAATCTGATTCAAATCTCTTCCTTAAAACACAAAAACATGACGTAAAAATATAGGTAGCGTGACAAAACAAATGAAGGAGGAACAACAAAGGAACAAATGTCTTTTGTAGAAAATGTCATCAACGCTCTTATACACTCTCTTTTACACCCATTTTCCAAAGGAGCAGAAAGTAAGCATCAGTTATACGTGCTTGATGCAAATAGACAAATCCACAGTATTCTTTGAACTCGCGCTAAGACAACGCAATGCTTTTTATCGATTTTTCTTAAACTCAAGCATATATCTCCTAAAATGAGACAAGACTGAGAGAAGTGTAACAAAGCGCAGGAACAAAATATAGCCCTTTGATAGAAAGAGACAGAGATGCATTGTGAGCGAAGCTTTACGAGCTCAGGTGATAGCAAAACGAACGGAATTCTCGATCGAGTGAACGCATTACACAATTGGGACCCTGGAACGGGTTACGCTGAATCCAGGTTTCATGGAACATTTCGAATAGGCGCTTACTCGAAGCCATCCTTTGACATATTATTTGACTGGCCTCTTGGCCACCCAGGATAAATATTTGTGTGATGAGCACATTTGTTTGGTCTGCGTCTGGGTAAAGTAAAAAAAATATATCAATATAAGTACTATATTGTATGTAAATATGTTTATCAGTATTCTGGTTACCATAACACAGGCATTCAATTGCCTAATTAAGTCAGATAGCCGTGTCCCCAGTTTTTATTATCAGTTATTATTATATGTATACTAGTGTTGCAAAACGTGAGTTTGGATTCCGAGTCCAACTTCCACGTCAAAGGCAGAAAAATATCAATGTGATTAGTATAGAGATAGTTGAAGTGCTGGAGACTGATATAGGATACTTTTTTCCCGGAAAAATGTGTCATTTCGACGCAAAAACACGTTTTAATCAAATAAGCGCTGTAGTTGACGCAATAAAGGTATGGCGTTTGACCAAAATATATTTTTTTGACCACGCAGACAGCAGCTGATACTGATACGCAAAATGTATGACAAAAACAGTTGGCTTTTTATCGTATTACAAAACAAATTAGCAATGTATGTCAGTAGAATAAATAATATCTTTCGAATGATTGGCATATGATATAAATGGTGTTTATTCGATTTTCATATCAAAGTTCAGAGCCACGTTTGAAAATATAACTTACATATTTATAAAGTGTTAAAAAAGGTTCAAAAGTACAAAACTTTACATGTTGGTATAAAGAATTACAATTTTATTACGTAATGTTACAATTACAAAACTTAGAAGCTATGAACCTTCTCAGTATGAGAGGTGGCTTGTACTCAGCAATAAAACAGTAAAATAGTCGAAAAAATACAAATACGACATTGAAAAAAATACAACGACATAAATATAAGTTAACTCAAATTAATATTATTTAAATTCAATATAACCAATCGCAAAGCACGCAAGCATATTTTGATTGCAATGATGAATCAGCTCCGCAGAATGCGCAAGTAGATACCATAGTATGGAAAGCGAACGTAACATCGAGGCGCGCGGTTACGTAAGAAAAACTAAGGTCAACCGGCCCTCACGTTTCATCCAACCGTAACCCGGTAATCGGGCACCCGTATCTCAACGCGTTAAGGCTCATTTTCGAACCGTTTCAACGGACAACCGCGTTACTATTTACGTAAGTTACAGACTCCGTGGTAGCCTGTTTGTGTGTCAAGCTTAACAAAATGAGTGCTTCCAACGATGCCGTGTTATAGTATTGTTGTAAGTCAGCCTTTTTATTTGCGAAGAAGAATGAGTTGGATTTAGAACGGCGTCTTGCATTCATTGAAGAAAGGAAACATGGAATTCATATTTAAAAATTAAAGCAAATAATTTGCACTTCATTTTTTCATTGCATAAGAAAAAATGTCAACTAATTCTAAATTAAGCTGAGCTTGTATTCACGGGACAAATTATGAACTAATGAATTTCTGAGATAAGTATTAGGGATGGATCATAGTCTATGTGTTAGAGAGTCGTGGATTCGATTCCAATTCAAATCAAAAATCTGTGTGTTCAGCACTTTTTTTTGTTCTCTCTAACAGTTGCTTATGTTTCATACGTATACGTATTCTCAAACAAGACGTATAACATTTTATCTATTGATATCGGGACTTTGAAACTGAGAAGGTTTAATTACGAACAAATTGACAAACTCCTTCGAACAAGTTTTGGACTGCAAAGATTCGGAGCGACAAGTTCAAAGATAAAGTTCAATATAATATACGCCGTTCGAGACGGTTTAATTGCATAATAAAGCTTTATCTATACCTACTATAATATTATTAAGCTGAACAGTTTGTTTGGTTGAACGCGCTAATCTAAAGAACTACTAGTTCGAATTGAAAAATTATTACTGTGTTGAACAGTTAATTTACTGAGGAACGCTATAGGCTATATAACATTACGCTATAAATAATAGGAGTGGAGCAGCAATGACAACTGTTGCAAAAACGGGAAATATTAATTACCACGCGGGCCAAGCTGCGACCATAGGTAGTACATAATATAATATTACTATGTGTTACATAATAATAATATTATTTTAACAGCATTGTCAAATATTACACAGTACCGTCGTGTTTATGAAAAGTTGTAATAGCCTATCTCAGTTACAGAATATAAACGATTTTCTGTAGCAAATTTTTATGAATGTTCATATGAATGGCGAATGGAATGAAGACATACAAACAAAAGAGGACGACACGCTAATAAAAAGTAATTTATATAATCGCCTTTTATATGGCGCAGCATCCATAACGGATACTAGCATCCTGGTATATTGATTTATTGCTTTAGACAACTAAATGGCTCTGTGCATACAGTGCTACTCTTATAACTGGCATTTGGCTCCTGTACTTAGTGAAGCCGGTCAGCTGTATCTGAGCGGTCGTGGGTTCGATTTCCCTCGAGTGCATATTTGTTTATTATGAATCTGGCTGTACAAAACATCTATACAAATGTTACTAACTATTTGTATATGTATTACAGCTGCCCAGTTACCATGACAGTCATTTAAAGCCCAGTCATTTAATTATCTAAATTGAAATCAGATTATTGAATTCAGATTATTGTCCTAGAGATTGTCCCATATATTATTATTGTTACCATTATTGTCATTGTCAATAGTTAGGTTTACGTGGTATAAATCATCTCCAGTTATGTAACATCAGTTGAATGATTAATTGCTGTCTATGTATCAAACTTCAACGTAAAATGATTGACGATTACCTACTGCGTAAACCTGGATTAGTTTATTACATTAGCATCTGTATATAACACCACTTTATATACTAACACTTAAAACTTTATATACTAACTTCAAACTTTATATACAACTATAAAACTTTATATACTAATACACTCTGAGATTGTAGTGTCTAATAAAACAGTGTCATAAAAATGTATATAAAAACTGTTTTAGAAAGTCCACTTACTAATTTAATTGATATTAAAAACATTTTGAATCTGCCTCCTTACAAGTTGCTTATATAACTAAACAATGTGAAAAATCATAATCCTGTTCGGAATAAAAAACTTGTGTACCATTTTTCAGGACTCGAATCCATATACTTCATCAGTGCTCGAGCTTCAAACGGATCAAAAGGAGCATAACGTCGAAGGCGCGGTGATTGAAATGAAATGTCGACTGTAGAACAGAAACAGGCTCGGAGAAAAATGGTTTTCGTAATATCCCTAAAGATGACTTCAAGAGGAACGGTCATTAACAATTATTGGACAAAAATGGTAAAGATGCTTAATTTACAGAAAAGGAATTGGGAACAAAGGATTCTCGTGTTGTATGTGAAGATGATTTCAATGCTTTTGGAGGAACAATTATTAACAGCCCTTAAGCAGACAAATTTCAATGAAGCTTAGTGTGCAGAAGAGATTGGGGAACAAAGAACTTACTTATCTCACCTTTTGAATGGGTACTTAGCACCAAACAGGTTCTTCTAGACTGTGTGCTTTACATGAAAATGAAAATTTCGAAAAGAATAATCGAGCACGGTTCTACACTTCAAATATTTGCATTAAAATCGGTAACATACACAGTCAAAACTGAATAAGACTAGGATCGGATGAAGTAATCGGAAAGGACGTTGTGAAAGAATGTACCGCCAGGAATATGTTGATTTTCCCTCTCATCATATAAATGAGCATTTAAATATAATGAACGTAAAAGCAAACCTGCGATAACTTTCAATAAAACGGTTGGAAATTTGTTCGTGAATTAAATCCGACATACATCCCCGATGAATACCAATGAGAGTTCACTGATGCGTATCATATTCAGATGAGTAAATGACTTTGCAATATATTTACTACGACATATTTTATTATAGCATTGACGAGATATAATTATATCAGAGACAAAATCAATGTAATAGTAAATTACTATTAAAACAATACTGATTGACTGTCTTAAGTCTCGTCAAATTAAGCTAAAATTGTTTTGCAACAATACGCCAATATGGCATATGATAGTAGGTATATAATCTTCATGCTGTATGGATCGCCTCCCGCAATGACGCATGCTCACGTAGAACATATATACTCACGTACATACCTGCAACCACACGTGTTTCGCCCAGGGTTATAGCCGTTTCGAGTTTGGAACTTGATAACATGGATTTCCGCAAAGAAACGCCTGATACAATCAACCGTCTGTTTGATCAACCTGATTGGTGAGCGTCGGCTTATTTTCTTTTCGTTGCCATCCACGATAAATATGCGCCACCAGCACTATTAGGTTCTTAGGTTTTGTATCCAGATACCATTTTACATCTCGATACCGGGAAAATTCTTTCTCAAATCGGCGGATTGGTTAATGATTATGACTATGTGTGTAAATAAAAAATGTATAGAAATATATAAGTTCATCATCTATTAATGTTGTATAGTCTCTGCCTAAATTGGGATCACACGTTTCTATATGAAGTTGTCGAAAAGGTAAACGTGACACTGCAGTTTTAATATATAAACAGTGCCTAAATAAATTTCTGAGACACATCTGGAACGTTTCAATTAAAAGTGTAAAGTTCATTTAGTACTTGATTATGATTTACAAATTCAATATAGCTTCTTCTAAATTGTCATCGAGATTTGTTACAAATGTAATATACCTTAAATGCCTTTCAATTTAATTTTGACGAGAAAACTATTACCTGATACCTTACATCGATTTGAAATACTCGCTTATTTGGGTCAAGTGTTATTTGCTTTGTGGGCTTCGTGCTTGAAACTTAGTATACCTACTGGTATATCAGTGTTTCTGCAGCAAGGAATAGCGCCGACATCTTTTGTGATATAATTCACGCCTAATGACAATGCACGTTAGTGCAACGATGGAGCAGTGAGTGTTTCCATTTCATTTTGATATTATACTCACAAACTTCTAACGATCTAGTCCAGCTACCTCATCACCGTAAACATGTTTGAGGCATCGTTTTTGGGGCTGTATTGTACAAAGTTTTCAGAGTACTTTATATTGTAATTGTGGATAAGAACTAAATTATCCCTAGAATGCTCCCTTGTAACACTCCAGAGAGAAGTATCCCATAGCTAAAAGTATTTGACAGGCTGTACAATAATTGTGCTTTTTGCTTTAATTACTATGCCATCATTCTTTAAGTTACATATATAACGGCTGTTATAGGAAAGGTATAATTATCGTTTGAGATACAGATTAATTAGGTAGTCAAAGTAAATAAAATAAAAAGATAAGTATAATACCGTTTAAAAAAGTTTTTTACACTGTTTATCGTGAAATTTGAACTCGTAGTAGGTATATCGGTATGCTTATCTTCACTTAATTCTGTACAAGCAAAGCGCCGAATACGAAGCAGGCAAGATTTAAAAATATTTTCTGCGAATGTGCGATGAATTTTTGAGAAGAAAACGCTGAAAGAGGCCATTTCTGATATATTTTATTTTTATGGTAACAAGCTTTTCGGTTCTGTTACCATTTTATTTTTTCATAGCAGGGGAACATTTTTCTCTTTACCGTGTAAGTAGAGGAACGGGAGAAAAATTTTTTTGCACGTTTTTTTCCTCATAAATAGTATTAAAAATGTTACACTTGCATTACAGAATTCTACTATAATAATTTAGTAGTTTGGTTTTATTATTAATTTTTACGCTAAAATCACGTTTGGCGTAATTGAAGGGTAGCATTAAAAGAATTTGCCTTTATAAAGATATTTTGTTTTTCTTATATTCACTTTAAATAGTTTCGTCTTGCTTGACTTTCTGTGACCTTTCGTCATGTCAAGAATGTTACGAAGCATTTTGCCAAATTCGCAGGGTAGTTTCGAACTGTTATGCATTATGATTTAGCGTTTTCGCTGACAAAAGTTTCTCCTATTTATTCGTATTTGTCAACTCTACTTACAACGATAAACAGAATACCTACACATTCACACGTAACATAATAATTGTCATATTCATAATTACATATCTTTAATTGGTGAGTAATTAATTAACTCAATTGTGTAATTACTGACGCACACAAGCGTGAAACATGGCAATTTTCAACAATGAGCCAAATTTACCAGATGAATAACACGTCAAGTTATGTATTGCAGAATATATTAGAATAAAGCGATCGAACAATTCAGCGAATGTTTACCTTTGTGTGCGAGAATCGGTCCTGTTTCAACGGTTTTATCTGCGTTCTGGTTGAAAGGATACAATAACCAGAAACAGGTAGTACCACGCTGAGGTTCTGAATTAGTTTACAGCAGAAACAGATTGGGCGTCTTCCAGCCCGTTAGACCGATGACCTTAAGAGGACGGGTGGTAGAGACTGGATGAGGCTAGCGGAAGACCGAGTGTTGTGGCACACCTTGGGAGAGGCCTATGTCCAGCAGTGGAACGGTAGAGGCTGACATGATGATGATGATGATGATGATGAGAAACAGATATGTGGGCATTCATCGGTTCAACTTAATTTGTAAAATTTGATTTCGATATAAATGCTCAGAGCATTGACCAGCCAACCATGTTCGATAAACTTATTCTTGCTTGTACATATGTAGAAGTATATAAAGGTGTTCTATATGTCCTGTCGGGTGAGTGCAGTTTCCGTAATCGGCGTATATGCATAAAGAAGCATGAGTGTAGAAGAAGCTGTGTTTTGGAGAATGGTGTTATCTGACTATTCAGTTAGATACTTAGCGTGATGTTAACATTATAACAAATATACACTAATAAATGCAGTAAAAATGCTCCACATTCAGATTATGGCCGATTTGGAAGCAGTAAACTGGTGTTTTCGTTTCAAATAACGTCTTATTTACCGTCAATAGGCCAGAGTTTAGGGTTGTCGCAGTGGGACCTATAAATCGTTCAGCTTGACTTTTTGCCAATTGGGTGAAGTTGACGCAGCACAATAATTTTTTTTGTGAATTACTAAACATGCAAAAATTACACTACTTATTTGAAATATCGCAAGTTACATGAAAATAATAATCTTGTGTTTCGGTCTGAAGGGGGTGGATGCCGGTCAACGTGTATACTAGAGGCGACCATCATAGTCCTCAAGAGTAGCAACGCATTTGTGACCAACTTCTGATAGGAACGGACCTGTTAGGAGTCAGTTGCAGATGTCCATGGGTGGCAGCGGCCAGTGCCTGCCCACTCGTTTGCTGCTCTCTTCAAATTAAAAGAAAGTACATTACCTAACTTTGAGAATTGAAACTTGGTACAATTACATTTAGCGAAAATTATGTTTTTTAAATGGATAACTAAACCTATTAATATTATTTATTGATTTTCATTGACCTTTTTCTTTTTATTTGTTACATAATTTATATTAATTATTACAGTATTGTAAACATCGTTTAGTATTACGAATTTAACAGCAGAAATTTGATTGTATTGTTCTATAACTTCTGAATCATTGAATACCTAATTTATATGTAAGTGACGTTCATAAATACAAATAATAACACAAATACATTAAGAAAGAAAGGTTAAATTATAAGCACATACTTAATATACTGTATAACATAAATACCATTTGGTAGTTTTAATTAGTGTCAGGAGCGGAACAGGAGCTTGTAAACCGAATTTCTCTTTGTTCGTTAAAACTGAAATGCTTAAGTGCAAATTGTAGTTTGTGAACTATTGCGTAGCTAGCGAGCAAAATTAATTATGCACCAATTGGAGCCGGGCTGCCTTGTGTTTATACCAGGAACAATTATTGTTCCAAGCACCAAATTAATAGTAATTGACATTTTGTAGATTTAAGCCGCTACCAACCTATTGCTAACAAAATTAACAAAATAAAATGTTAACAGATTAATTGAAGTAAGCGAACATAGTTTTCGTCTCAAATCAGTTTAATAACGACAATGCTAATTAAATTTAAAATCAAAATTTTTTCCGCTTAAGTTACACACAATGTACATCAAAATCAAATTGAAACATACGAGAACAATTTCATATATCACAACCTTATACGTAAACCATCTCTTTGTTCCAGCTAGTACACGCTACTGTCGAATCTCGTCAATTAACAATAAAGGCTAATACGATGTGTACCTATCTAAGCGATGCAGTTGGATTCAGAGATGTCTTAGTGCACGCTATTCACGTGTCTTTGTTAGCTAACAATAGGGTTGATAATAGCGTGTATGGATTGCAGCTGTCCGGGTACAAGACTTGAGTTAATTCGTCACCTGCTCCACTTCGCCCACGCTTCCGATTTAGAGTAATTAACTACGTGTTAGTTGATTAACTCGATGAGAGTAATATAATGGAGGGAACAAAGAAGCGTGTCTCTAAGGGGAACTGAGTAGACGATTGATATAAACTCTAGAATGATATACTCATGTTATTTTTGGAATCCTATATAGATTTTGATTCTGTGAACACGACAACAGCAACTATTGCTGCAGTCAAAGGCTTTAAGCGTAAGCTTTTCGGTTTTAAGCGAGCTTCGCTTTTAAATATGATTACGAGCGAACCCTATGACGTCATAGTAACAGATCGGTAATTGGTTTTGTTTCAATCTTTAGTCCTATTAAAAATTGTAGTCAGAACTTTGCGTCAATGAATTTGCGTCAATAAACTTATTGGCACTAAACAGTCTCAATGAATTCTTCCTACAAAAACGTAGGCAATTCTAATCAAATCACGTACAAAGCGTCACGTGGATTCATCAATAGCGACCACGAGATAACTCGACCGCAAACGGCCGTAGTCACACCGGACGATGAATCAGGCTTAATATCGTAACAATGTCGTGCGGGGAATTACTCGCACTTGTAATTGAAGCTAAATAGTGTTAAGTATATTATAGAACGGAATATAACCCGTTATTAAATAAACATATTTATACATATCGTCACGCGAAGTTCCTAACGGGTAGGCAGAAAGCAGCGAGTGGCATCGATAAGCGTGACGATATGTAGGTACGTATGTATGTATTAAATAAACATGCAGATTGTAAGTAATTAATTGTTGCCCATTTATAACCTTCGTTAATTAAGACCTCCAATCGTACCAACAATCAAAGAGAAAAATGATATATGAGTGATAAGAAAATAAAAATAAAGATAGCTAGAAATTGCGAAAAACTAATTAAAATAAAAAAGGCACGGACGGCAATTCTGTGGAGTCATAAATGTAAAAATAAAAAAAAAACTATGAGGAACGGGGATTCAACTTCTAACACGGGTTTTGTATGAGAAGTGTGAAAACCGTGCTTGAAAGTTGAACTTTTTTTTAAATTTTATTACGCAAAAATGTTGTACTCAAGGTGTTGTAAGATGCAACTTATTCGCGTTCCAAGAATCTCGACATAACAGGACTCGTGAAGAGCTCATAATTTCTTCCAGAGGTACACTTCCGGTTTGAGCCTCGGTACGAATGTTCTTGGAATGCACTTTCCGTCATTAGCTTCACTTGTTATTCTTTTTGCGAAATAGGCTGGAATTCAAAATATGATTCGAAAGTTAAAATTTCAGGCTGACCTCGAGATTTTTCTATAAGATGACTATTAATTTGTAGTTTGACCTTAAATTTACTTGAATATACGTATAATTTTATACTTTCAGAGTTTCATTGCTGAATTTTTTAGAAGTCTATTTTATTTCTCGAGTTTAAGTGTAATTACCAAATACGCTTTCTAATCAATTATTTCTGGTATACCATCTGAATACATAGCCGAAACAGCTGCGTTGAATTTTCGTTTACTTTCATATTACTCAATGAGGCATATGTTATTTTACTTAGTTCTCACCGACCGAATTAAATGAACAACAATAATCATAATAACTACTTATATTGTTTTACTACCTGTTTAGTTACAGGGTCTCTCACGTCAATAGATCGTGAAATATGTTATAATGGTCAATCAGATGGTTATATCAAGCCAATTTATGAGCAAGTTGCAATTACAGTTTAAGATTCTATTCCAACGTCAACATCGTTCATCTTTGCTCTCATTCTTTTGTTTTTTTGACCATCAGCTCCATCAAATACTTTATCATCAGCTACATTTTTCGCGTGCTGGTTGGCAGACTTCACACAACTTAAATAATCACCTAACCTCAGCCAATATGCAAATCCATCTAATGTGCAATTAATATATCCATCAGCTGGTATAGTCGCATACAATCTATCGATCAGTCTGGAGTCGCCCGTTATACGCGAGAGCCTCACAATAAAGGTGCGTGCCAATAAAACAGGTTTTTCTACGTGTTGGACTTCTAAACACTTTCGATTTCGGTACATATTTTGGGTCAACTAAATATCGTATGCTACCACTGGTTGTCGTAACACGATGACAGAACAAACTGAACGCAAAGGGAATAATACTGGACTTAGTGGGGAACCTTGTGGGATGCCCATTGTCATTAGTAGAATAATATCATCTGATGTTGGTAATTAAGCCGTGACAATGAAGTAATCAATATTGTGTTAGTAAACTGACATATTTAGGCATAATTTATTTAAATTTAAAAAATATTTCTGCAACAACTTTTAATAAGTCACTTTATACAATTTTGTAATATTATGTCGAAAATGGAGTTCAAATAGGTAATTCAACCGAAATTTTATTCATGTTTATTTCGTTTGTTACAATTTTTAAAATGTAAATTTTTACTTGCATAAAATAATATCACATTTAGTTTTTCTGACCTCAATTTATTTTCAGTCGTATGAGTCTTTGCTGGTAAACTAGGTTAAAGTGTAACGCTCTACTTAAGAATGGACGCGAATTTGTATTAAAATCTTATTCACAAGTGGCCTAATTGAGTTATCTGTCAAGGAAAAGCAACGGATATATGGATCATATTATAATGTTCTAACAATAGGTGGAAAGGCTCGGTATTGAATAGAGGAAAAAAGGCAAGCTATTAAGGATAATAAATTGGGTACGTTCAACTCGAATTTTAATCGAAAAGTGAGTTCAATTCGAGATCATATAGTATTATAGTCGCTCCCACCAACTTCACATACCATCAGCTAGGTCGATGTCAACATTAGTTACGCAATGAGACCTCGCGTAAA
>DWGJ01004112.1:0-12167 GCA_018246895.1 Aspitha aspitha aspitha | reverse complement strand
ACAATTACTAAATCATTTATTATTTATTACCTAATTTTTAAACTATAATAAGCTTATATTTAAAATCGACACAAAACTGTTTCTTTAATACAGTTAGTAGTTTACTTTTCAACTAAAGTAATTGTTGGGAAATGAAGGTTTTTCTGACGTAATCGTTGGTATAGGACTTGTTATAATAGAATGGAAGTACAAATAGTTTTGTAAAACTACGTAACAATACAGTAATAGAAAATAAGAGAGATACATCACAGACAATACGAGGATTAATTAAAATTTGTGTATTTTTTTACAGAACACTTCCGGGCTGGTATTTGATGTGCAGTGTCACCAAGATCTCTCTGACACAGAATCAGACTTGGATGTGAAAGAAACTAAAAGAATTTTACGCAACTGATTAATTAAATACATTATTTGTTTATTTTCTAGATAATTAATAGCTAGTTTATTATTTTAATATTATATATTTCAGTCATTGGGTCCAGCATTCAAGTGGATTAGATTCATTTGGCCAACCTAGGATTCCAATACATTTGCCTCTGAATCGTCCTATATTTACCAGACAGGCACTATATGAATTATATGAATGTGAAATATATATTTGAATTATATGAATATGATGTTACATAATTGTGAAAATTATGTTATATGAATGTGAAAATTTTAATAAAAAACCATATAAAAAATTGTATCTCTAGATTAATATAATATTTTAAATCATATTAATTTATTTTGTATTGTATTCATATTACATATGAAATCTGCAGGCAGATAATAATGAGTATTGTTATAGATATTGTTCGTTATTGTTAACTATTCATAGGTAGGTATGTTCATGAGTTGTACTAATTATGAGAAACATAATTATTGCTTATGACTCTAATGTACCTATATGTATACATTTTTCTGAATAAATATGTACTAAATAAATATTTTGCATATTACCAAACTGTTTTTATTTCAGGACTTTTTTGTCAGTGGACCTAGCACGAACTTCTATCGTCGATGTAAGCGTACGGTAACTAGTAAAAAATGTATGAAAATTGTACAGCGCCCCTATCGTTCGTAAAAGGAACTAAAAGAGCGAGCACGAACAATCTTTCCGATTTTCTATCGACTAAGTTAAAGTAAATGTATGTAAAGTGTGATATTACATATACATTGATCAGATATTACATATACATCGATAAAACAGGCATTCAATTGCCTAATTTGGAATCAGATAGCCGTATGTCGAAATGTTCCCAGTTATTACTATTATTACATTACATATACATCCCATACTTTCATTTATTGGCCTGCCATTCTGTTGCGAATCTTTTATCGCCTACACAAATTATGAGACCATTTGTCATACTTCATCGGATAGAGATCTTAAGAGACCCTCTGTAATCGATGGAGACTCAGTTGATCCTGTTTTATTGATTACTCACGAACTACCAACACTTGTGCTTCGGAGGACTCGTATTGCTTAAAAAATATTTGAATTATAGTTGTTTTTGACCTATTTTTATCCTTTCAATTAATTACATATCTTTAAGGATAGATATACATACTCGTATTTTGCAGTCAGTGCTCTATCTATGCCTACCACTTTAGGGATTAGGTTTTAGGTGTTAAATTACCATGCTGGCCAAATGCAGATTGGAGTTCATACAACTTAGAAACACCATACATTTTTATAACATCTCTAAGATGCGCAGTTTTCTTACGTTTTCCTTCACCGTTAGCGTCAGTGATGTTTAAATTAGTAAGATATAAAACGCACATACCAAGTCCGGATTCGAACCCAAAGCCTCTAGAGTAGGAGACAAAAGTTCAGACCACTAGGCTGTTACTTTCAATATGAAACATTAAATGGTAATAATTAACAACAGCGCATTTTCCCAAACACCTAGCGAATGTTTACCGAAACGACATAAAAATTGTTATAAGCGCGAGGTCCAGTCCCCACTTATCGGCGTGTGTACACAAAAGTCCCGACTCCCCACATTTCTACTGTTTACATTGTAAATAAAAATTCTGATTCTATAAGCTCTGATGTTTCATTTCTGTTTTTATTTTACTTGTTTTTTTTTATGTTCTACGTTACCTTGAGGCTATAGCGGATAAAGTTTAAAATTGAAATCATTTATATGTAGTACCTACAATCGATTCATATATATCTTTAGGTACTTAATAGTTCAAGTAAAGGTAATATAAGAATCCTAGGTTAAATGCAAAAGAAAATAAGATTACAATCATTTTCAATAGTTTATCTCTCCTCAAATTTCCAGAAATTGTTATCAAAGTATTAACAGTGTTTGCACTATTATCGAATTAAATTAGCGTCTAAAATACGCTACAAATTCTATACGACTCGAATCGCAACTTTCCCACGCGTCTCCACGATTAATAATGAAGATTATTGCGGCACCCACTGGGCAATGCCCACACTAATTTTCTCTAGCAAATATACCAACACTATATGTTAAAATTCATCCCGGCAATTATCAAGAGGCCCAATCTAACTGAAGCGTTATCAAAATGTTATATCGCGCAGAGAAGTTAATAGCTCATATTAGCCACTACGGCTATTGTACCGCTTTACTACCACACAGTATCAAGCCGGCGTTATCCCCGGGCATTTAGAACCTTGTCACATTTAAAGTCAGTATTGGTATCGTTAGTTAGATATGGTTCTAATGTTATGGGAGACCGGGGGCCGGTTAGTCCGTTCGCGAAATAACTTAAAGCGATAGTTCATCGGCACGCCTTAGTTGAATTATCCGGGCCTCTGTTTAAAGATAGTTTGTTATCGTACAGTGTGTGATTAATGCATTTGTTACGTGACAATGGAATAGAATAGCGACTGTGTAACGCAGAACACATCGTTTGATAAATAGAGACTGTGATATTAAAGTTTCTATTAATCAAACAAATCAAAGTTATTTAAGTTAAATGTTCTACTTTTTTCACTGACATATGTAGTTAATAGCAAGCTTTACTTATTTTACTGAATACTACAAATAAGACTTTTCTTTTAAATATTTCTCAATCAAAATTCGAACAAATTGTGCTCGGAGCGTATCAAACAGTACTAATGACAGCTATCCCTTAAATGATACGCCTGTACAGACGTTTCAAGCGATACATATAAACACGACCCAATTTAAACACACACTCATTACATCAATAAGACTAATAGGGAAGCTACACCGACAATTAACAAACCCAATTGCTATTAAACGCCTAAGAACAATGAGTACATAGCTCTAACGAGTTTAAATTAAGTCAGTTACACGTAAGTATAATTTCATCGCACTTTTAAGTTAAAATAGATACTCGTAGTTTCCTAATTGATTGGAATTTGATGCAGTAAATAAAATTTTTGTTAAAAATAAGGCTGTTACACACATGTTATTGCTAATAAAACTGGCCTTAAAACCTTTTAACTTGTTTAACAGCTGTTACTCCAAAATAATATTCTGGCCGTGATCATAAGAACGGGTTTGAGTTATTACAAGATATTATTACACAGCAATGTCGAGATTACGAGCATTCTAAACTAATATTTCTTAATATTTAATTACATCGACTGTCATTCAAATCAATGACTGCACTACCATCCGTAGGTTAGATGGCTCTTTGAGAAACAATTGGACAAGTAAATGTGTGGGATCTCAGGACTTACCGCGTGTTAATTACAGTTTAACCGAACAACTTTACACTAGCTAATACACATATAGTAGATTTAGATAAATCGAGTGTATACGTGAATTTGCTATCATTACTAGCAAGCGATTCTTACCACAAATTATTTTTAATAAACAAGGGCGTGGATGTAGGGTTAGGTAGAACATGTTTACGGTTCGTTCGAGGTAGAACCACCGCTACACCTATTTTTGCCGAGAAACAATTGTTATTGTAACAATTTATGTTCACTCTCAATCCTCAAGAACAGGCAACTTTTTATGTACGAAATTTGAAACCAAGCACATTAAGATATATCCAACAATGCAATCCTAATACTAATTGTACATTGCGATCCAACGGAAGACATTCTACTGGACATGAACTCATTTGCCTATGTCCCAACTGCCCTATCAGCAAAAGGATACGTTCGTGACAAACGCAATAACAAAAGATAGGTTAAAACGCATAAAAGTCATGTCGAGGACTAATGGAGTGGCAGAGGCAACCGGAGGGAGTACCATGAAACGATATATCGACGCAATGCTGCCGAGCTTCTAAGAAAAGAAGACAAGAGGGTGACGTCACTTTCAGATTGACACAGATAGATACTCAACGTGCACCGCTCTTTCGGCGAGTGCCTGTCGGAGTGGTGGCGACGCACAAAGCTATACCACCATTGCCGAGGGAAGTTGATCACATTGAGAACATAGTCGAGAAATTTAAAAGGCTGCTTAATAATTTACAAAACACCATAATCAGGATGGCTGATATGGATACAAAATGGAATTTTGTATCCGTATCAGCCATCAGCCAAAAAATGGTAATCTGACACGGGACGATCAGAACAGAGTTTTAGAATATCAATAGATATTTCTTTTATTTCATTTAGTTCTTACCCTCACTTGATTTATTTGTTCGAAGAAATAAACAATTTCGTATCCCAAATTAGTAACACAGTAGTACTTAACACCCCCAATATAAAATGTTAATTGCCATCGAAATGTACAATTAAAATTGAACTTAACTGCTAGGCGATAAGACACAAAATCAATTGTTCCCGTTGAAGATGCAATATCAATACGTGTACCCATAGTTGAAGCATCTTCAAACAGGGGGACTCGTAATAAACCATGACACTGACAAAAGTGAAAGTGTCGAATACAAGCAATCGATACTAATAATAGCACCATTTCGAGAAATGCAGTAGTACACTTTATCGTTCTGGATAAATTATATATCAAATATGTACATATGACGTATTGGGATTTTGTGAAGCCATCAACATTACTTATCCATGGATATCAAACTAACGAGAAAGTCCAGTAACATATCGGACTGGAAGGCTATTCTGGAGCAGGTCAAAGTCCTCCGGTGACTGATCGGCTATAGTGATTGATGATGGATCATCCATTTTAATATTATAAGCACATGTACTCATTTGCTTAATACAGTTTCAGGTTAAATCTGCTGAATCAATAGTGTTGCTTGCATACTATACCAAACACAGACTACAGAATATTTATTTGGAGTCAACCCCTAAAGCAGTGAAATAGGGAATGAAATATTGTGTGGGGAAGATGAAAGATAGCACAGGTTCACGCGCGAATGCTTTCCCCGGTTACAACTAGTTGAATATAAAATAAACGTATTTCACACACTGTGTTTAATACTGAAAGTCCATAAATTCAGTTGAAAGATAGAAGCTGAAAGCACCATCATTGATTATCTTATGTATGGTATGTTCGTATGGTACGTCTCCAGAAAGAAACAAATATTGCGATACATATATTTTTAACAAGAATGACACTACAAAAGAACCATTGTTAAATATTGCGTTTCCGGCTAGTAAGTAGCAAGAACAAACCGATGTTTATATGGAGTTTCAAAGTTATGATTAGTCATTGCGATATCTTCACAAAACTGGTCTGTCACCAAATAAAACACAATCGCTGATCGCTTATCTGCAAACATCTGACGATTGTTGCGTAGAGACGAAAAAGCAACACGCGCGCTAACCTTTTGAATAGTATTCATTCCTATCTTACTTATCTTTATAGAGCTTAGAGTAATATTAGCGAACCATAAGAAAGTGAGACATTTTAAGCGCCGTACTTGGAACCCTTCGCTGAGACCCTTCGGGAATATTAACCATAACTCCACATCTTTATTGGAGCGGTTAAGGTGGATATGAAAATAACTGCGTTAATTAATTGCCGATATCTTAACGTAATATAATCCAGTGTTGCTTTTATACGACCAGTATAAACGTTAACGAGTATTGAGAAGAAACAATTTAAAAATGTGTATACAGCTACGATATTTGTAAAGATTGTAAAATAATCTGTTTCAAATTTTATCTTATATTTTACTGCGATTTAAAAAATTATTGCTCATTTACAAAGCATGTTAGTTTTTCGAATATATCAATCATAAATAATCATTATATATTTACAAAATGGTTGCCTATAATTATAAGAGCAGGCAGATCACACCAAAAACGCTTTATTACAATTCTGAATTGTCAACACTTACTAATGTTTGTGATCGAATAAATAAATGAATAAATGAGCCTAATAACATCGTTTTAACATACAAGTTCAGCAATTTTACAGCAAATTGAACAGAAGCTACATCCTATGTACTCGTAATTCTTTGCAAAACTTTACCAGTTATAGAACAAGAAACTGCCCTGTGTTTATTTCTATAGCGAATTTCGTTTCCAGTTTATAACAGGAGTTCAGTTGTGTTCTAACTTTATGATTCGCTATGCAGTTCTATTTGTTATTTAAACTTCACCAGTGAACATTATGAAAATGTCCTTTATGTTTTTGATTTGTTATGTTTCCTTTTTATTGTCCCGCAATTTGTAGACCCAATTTGTTCTTGGAAGCATATTCACACTTTATTGATATGACAAATGTGTAAAAAAAATTGAGTTTTATTAGAAAATATGTTTTGTGTATAAATCACGGTCATAGATTATATTTGCATCGCTTGACTAAATGATATTCTAAAGATTGCAATTGATGCGAGGGCCGATGTAGAAAGTGTAAATGGACGTAAAATGGTTATTGCACATTTCTAATCCACTTTTATGAATAACTAAACTCCCATTAGAGGTGTACAGGTGCCTTGCCTTCACTTCAGTACTAAGTTGTAGCGTATGTCTTTGGTACTATTCTTCTTACCATACACAGAGGAAGGCTAAACCTAAAGGCTAAAAAAGGAAGGCTAAAAAACCATTGCAAAACGTATATAAATCAACTTTAATCATCCATGAACGAGAAATCCTGTTTTTTTACCTATAAAAGACTCGGTCTACCGCGTAATACCTAAGCACCGGTGTTAGGTTGAGTTAGCTCAATTAACTTTACGATTTAATGAGGCAGAATACTTATTTCATTTAATGGCCTTTTTGAAAATGTAAACGTGCGTCGTTTCAAAGGATAATTAACGAGTTTTAATGAAACTAACAAAGTATCCGCATTTAACATAAGCAACGGGTCACTCAGCTGTCGGCTTGCGATTTTAAAAAGGGATCGCAAAGTCGAAATTAAATTTTAACGAGAGGATTACTGCCACAAATTCCGACAGAAAATTATTTTTTTTGCTGTGTTCTTATGAGGTCTTGGTAGATAGTGGAAGAGCTAGTTAAATAAAAGTCAGCGGGAAATTGTTTTAACAACTCGTAGTAAATACAGAAAGAACAGTTAATTTTCTTTGATAATGATAGCTGTAGATAGACAATAGAAAACTAAAGTTAACAATTTACGAGAATTATATGTAATAGCCTAAATAAGTTCAATTTTGAAATTTTCAAAGTCCGCCCAGGCGGATTTCATAACATGTAGATTTAGCCACGAATAGCTATAATTGTTGAAAACGTTTGAAAACGAAAACAGCAAATACATAAATTCGATCCAAAAAATATGCAACTTCAAAGGTAACTATAAAATCTTTTAAAGTAATCGTAATATGTGTATAAGCTTGCAATCAAAATTTAACCAACAGAAAATGAATTATTTAACGTAGATATGTCATTAACTGTGCGGCAAACAAGTGCGGATACTATTTCGTATTCATGTTACCCCTACTTTACAACTTGTGCAATCGCCTTTAATTAATTGTAATAATTAATTGGTAGTCTTTTATCGCCGCAGTTCATTCACTGGCTATTTGAAAATTTATATACGTATTTTTAAAGCGGATTTAAATTCGAGCGCGCGGATTTCGGCCGCAGATCAACGTAAAGCCACTCCATAAATAACCTTTAGTGAAGTCGTCAAAGGGCGCAGCGTAGGGCTGTGTCATGTGAACTTGCCATCAATCTTGGAGACCAAACACGCATAACGCTATTCGGGTGAGGCTAGGATAGGCAAGCGGGCGGTTTAATAACATTTTTTTATTGCAAATTAATTTTGGATATATCAAATAACTTGTTTGTTCCTGTAAAAAAATACAAAAGTCTTGAGAAATTGAAGTAAAATACACAAAAGAATTTTGTTATTTTAATTCCCTTACACCTACAACATAAAATATTTAGTTTCAGGATGAAATGGTTTTTTTATTATTATACATAGCTAATATAATTGATATGTGCTGTGAAATATCGTGAAATAAATAAGCATCATGAAAATGTTAGTTGGTAAATTGGTAATGGGTAACAATCGCTACTGACTCAAATCGCTTCGCTCTGTTTCATGAAGCGGCCAACCTAAGGGCTGGGAGCGGCTTTGTCTCGCGTCTAGACTCGCAATCCATTACTGTAGCCGCCGTTCAGTTCAGGAAGTAGGGAAGTTCATACCCCGACACTTAGCATACTTACACCACTGATAAATGCGAGTCCTTTTTCTTCGTTATCGCCCGCGACGGGAACGAAACAGTTGCATTTTTCTTCGAGAAGATAGCAAACGAACAAAAGGCGTGAAATTTAATAATGGCACCGTTTTTACAGCGCGGAAGCGAGGGTGCAACGTACAGTCGACGCACTTCCGCCGCTAAAAGCTCGCGTGCGTCGTGGGGTGGTTTCTGTTTTTATTGAATCGCGTGCGTTTAACCAACTAATTGTATTTGTGAGGGTACTTTCACTTTATTAATGACGAATTTACTCTAAAAACGATTGGCTGCAGCAAGAAACTGTCGACATGTATCAATATTTTGGTAGCTTCCAGAAGAAGTATACGGAATACTATCTTTTTAAATACCTTTCCAACTTACCATAACGCCTCATATCTTTTGTAGTTTTGCCTAAGTGTAAATGGTGCAGTCATAAAGAAAGTTTCCAATAAACAGCTGGAAAAGATTAATATAATCGTAACAAATGTTTTATTATTAATGTAGGTACCTACACCAGCATTTATTTCTGATGCATACATGTTATCAAAAAGTCAAGCACGTATCATCTACCATTATCCGACATGACACTGCTTTGTCAATTGTCAACACCATAGGGGGTCCTAGTATGAAAATTCTTACAACCTATAGTCCCCTTTTGGAATAATAAGTAGTGACCCAAAATGTTCCCCAATTTCAAAGAAAGCGCGCGTATGTATGGTTGTGGGAGAACAAGAATATAGGCTTCCAGCACTTCAACGATTTTTAAGGGACGCAGTAATTAGATGTACCTATGCGATTATTTTGAAAATATCTAAAATGTGTAACGAAGAATGTTTTTACGTTAAGTAATCTTTAATAGTTGTTTACATATGTATTTACTGAAAATTATATTATAACGACAGTAAGAAAAGAAATGAAATGTGTCTTTTGAAATTTTTATAAATTACCATCGTATTACAATTATAGTAATAATTATAAGCTTATATTAACTACCAAATGCATTTCCACAAGTCCATAAAATAAGGAATAATACGACTTATTATTTTAATGATCTTACGTACTTCCTAAGCGACAGTCGAATGTGTGCAGCGAGCCTTAACGTTATATTAGCTAAGTACGTGAGTATCATCCATATTGTGAACATTAGTAAGACGTGTTACAAGTCATGACAAGTGAAAATAAATGGCCGCCGTTACATATCTCTGCCAAGAAAAGTATCTCGTCAGCGCCAGCGCTACGAGTATACTCGTATGTGCATTCGTGGTAAACAACGAGAAATATAATATTTTAATATTCATAATGCAGTGTCTACAATGTTTAACATTATGTTTATTTACCTTTTGAAATCTAGAATCTGTACTAATATAATGAAATCGTAGTGTCTGTTTGTAATATTAAAAGGGCAGCTTGCTAAATGCATAGGAATACGAATACCTCGTATAAACGTTAATAAAAAACCCAATTTTTAATTGTTTTTTCTGTCTGTTTTATCCGAATCTCCAAAACGGTGACCCGTTGTGACGGGAAAAAATATTCACATGAAAAATGGCTAGAAAAGATATAATATCTATTTAATATTATACAATTATACTAGCCTTTCACACTAGTGATTTGCAATTGGAAATTCTTAATTTCCTTCCCTGGTAATTTTAAAAGGAGACAATAGAAATGTTGAAAGAGAGAATTTTCATTATTATTATATTAGAAAATAAACACAATCCGGTAGTGACTCGTGAGCAATATCCATTAAGGAAGTTTATCAGAAAGAGCCATAAATTATATCGCCCCTAAAAACTTGCGCGGGAAAGACGCGTTTAAACAAACTACATTACAATGTAATGACCAATTCAGTTCACAATAATACCAGTTATGTATGATAATTTGATCAGGTGCTTGCCCACAGACGATAGATAACATAGAACTGGCAAGTTAGAGCCTGAGGCTTGAGCGCGGTAACAATAATTTCAACTGAATTCGATATTTTTGACTCTTTTATTGTTCTACTGCTGGTCACATATCTCCTTTTCTAATGAGAGAGTTTAAGAACTTCTATACTTGTGTACATTGACAAATCTAGCAATTATAATGCCCATGTAAAATCTTATTTATGAACCATACGTAAGGTATTTATTGATCAATATTTATGTTTTAAGCATTTATTCGAACAATTACACATCTAGAAATCAACGATAGTTTGTATATTTACACTACCTTCAACTAATTTTATAAATCAAGCGCCATATCCATTAGAATGTTGACTCTGTGGCCGTAGATCCCTCATTCAACGCCCCCTACTGGTTATTAGTTGAACTAATGGTGGCCTAAGCAAAACAACTCCCCATATTATTGCCTCATAAAAAACCCCATCGAGATCACCCCATACGGCCACCCCCTCGATCATTTTAAATTTCCCATTGTAATTTTCGTTACATGCCGAAAACAAAGCGAAATTGTATTGGGTCTTTATCAATTGTTCTGGTGAAGAAACTCTTTTGCGAACGTAATAGATTCTTTAAAGGGGGCAGTAATAAAAATGTAATGTTTCAAAATGGGGATTCTCATTTTTGTTTTTAACGGCAGATAGCTTGTTCTTTTCAGTGTGTAATTTAAAAGGAAACTCAAAGGGTATCGCCCTCTTTATCCTCTGAAAATGCCTGCGTTAAGAAAATCCCTCGCGTCACGTAGGATTTTCGAACAATAGTATTTTTAACACAACGAATACTGACATACTAAACTATTTTGCCGGCGCGAAAAAATCACAAATTTCACCTTAGTGTGATTGTATAAATCATACAATACTTTAATATCAAACAAAAGGAAACTGTGAATGTTTGAATTTTTTTTCTGGATAAACGCTGTTTTGAAATACCTCTTTAGTACGTAATAAAACATAATTATCAAAGACATTTAAAGATGTTATAGATTTGTCAGATCACTCCATATTTTGCCTATTACAGCGTACAAATTATATATCGCGAGAGAACACAATATACGCAACGATTTCTTTTTCTCTTCCGAAGATAATTTCTATTTTATATCGAATTCCTTTCAAACCATTACCCACTACATGTGACCACTCACGACGCGCTAATGAAGTACCCACATCATTACTCCGTGAGCGATCTTTAAGTCTCGGCACGTTCTGGTAGGCCCTTCTATATAATCCCTAAAAGGAATTTCAAGGTGAACAATTTTGTTGTTCAATAATAGGTACGAGTACATACTTAAATACCTACTTGCTCTTGATCACATTCTTAAATTCAAGCTCCTATGTAATCCAAACCCATCAATCAACCTTTAAACATTTATACCTAGCCGTGCGCGCCCTCTTTGTGAGAAGTAAATTAAAACGCATACATAAGAATAATCAGAAGTCAAAATGAAATTGTCTATATCAATTCTGGAATCGTAAGAAACCGTATAAAATACTGACTTCGAGATCTGTGCCATAGATTTATGTAGTTTCATAGACGACTTAGTTACGAATACGTTCAAACATAGATGAAAATAATTTAATGTTATCAGTATAGACATGAAAGGATGCCTGTGACTAGCAATGAAACAGATAAGCGTTAAAAAAACTACAACAACAACAACAACATATCGTCACGCCAGGTCCCTTGCGGGGTAGGCAGAAAGCAGCGAGTGCCAAATATCCC
>DWGJ01004111.1:0-12168 GCA_018246895.1 Aspitha aspitha aspitha | reverse complement strand
CCACCTTAACCCCTATAAAAATAAAACCTGTTTTCCTTCTTCCAACTAGGGCTTTTTAAAAACAGGCATGTACTAGGCGAGCATGCTACACTTTAGGCCACATCATCGCTTACCATCAGGCGAGATAGAGGGCAACTGCTAGCTTATTTGTAATAAAAAAATCAATACAATAAATAATTGTGCAATAAATAAATAAATTCGAGCTAATTCAGAGACAGATAACACAGAAAAAGTAGACCAATTCAACAATATGGAAGTTATCAAAATAGTTGGTGATTATTTATTTATTTAACACCATCACAAACATTGAAACACAAAACAATAGAAAAATGTCTAACAAGTGTGACTTCAATTATAGTTGTAAACGACAAGACCAAGCAACATTGAACAATATCATTAATATTCAGGTACAACAAGACAGTATGGGTGTTTAGGCTGGATCAAGGATTATTATTTTGGATTAACTGATTTTTATGAATATTTTTAGTAAAATCACAGCTTTTGTTCACTCTTTTATTTTTGACATTTTTACATTGACATAAGAGAAAAAACACAAAATATAATATACTTTTTAAATATTTAAAATTAGAACTGAACAATAGGTATGGCTGAAAATACAAACAGTTGAATTAAGTACAGCCTATAGCGATGTAATAGCTTAACATGAATTAAAATCTTATGAGGAGACCAGTCCCTCACCTGGGATAGTCGTCTAGCCCCGACGTCAATGTCTTGGGGTTGAGCTGCAGTCCATCGTCGTCGCGCCCCCGCCAGCGGTACGAGGTGGGCCGCTCGCCGCGCTGCGTGCTCTGGAACCACTGGTACCACGGCTGACGGGCGGTGCCGACACGTTGACAAACATTAGAACGTTGAGAACCACTAGCCAGAGCACACGACAGACTAGATGTGTTATTTCCTCTCGGTGTACATTGCACTAAAGCCGATGTAAACCCCGGGTGTACTAGAGACTTTTATATAATATGTACAACATTGAGTACTAACCAACAGCATGAAAGAAACGGTTTTGTGTCGATTTTAAATATATGTTTATTATAGTTTAAGAGTTAGGTAATAAATAATAAATGATTTAGTAATTGTAAATATAGTAAAACAATAAAATCAATAAAAGGCAAAATATGGAGTGAACTAACAATTCTGTAACATCTTTAAATGTATCCATATGAGTATTCATGCTAAGCAGCGAAATATTTTTGTGTTTGATAGGTATGGTACCTGCAGCCGGTTGTAGAGTCGCTCGAGGCGCGCGCGCTGCCGGTTGCTGAGCGCGGCGCTGCGCACGAGCCGCGCGAGCGTCACCGCCAGCATGGGCGGGTTGGCGGCCGCGTTGCTCTGCACCACGAACTCCTTCGGCACCCGCGCCAGCGCCTCCGCGCCTGACACACACACTCGCCATCGGAACGGTAACCATTCAAAGTTGCTAAATCTGCTGTCTGACCCCAGATTAGGGAATTTAATGCCGGTAACCGGACAGCTGATAAATATATACATACGATACGAACTTGGTGAGTTTGGTCCTTTTTGAGCATGCAGCAACAAGTTAGTAGTAGTAGTTAGTTTATCCTTATTTACAATGTTGTTATTTGTTTGTTTGTTGGTCAAATAAAATTATTCTTTCTTTCTTTCTATATAGTACTTATATAGATATATTTATTATGACCAGACACAACAAACAAATGTTAGTCCCGGGTGGGAATTGGAGCCACGAGCGCCAGTTTTGCAGTCAGCGAGGCCAGTCAATTTGAAATCAATTGATGACCAATTAGCATTTATGCCCAGCTGTAGGCATTGTTATAATGGCTTTATATATTTTTTTCTAGTTTTGCTTTTTTAGAATGGCTTTTCATTAAGCAATATGTTTCAATCCTGTGTTTCAAACCGCCGTTTAACACTGTGCAGTATAGGCATTAGTTACCCAGGATCTGCTCCCTGGGTATCCAGCCCTCCACGTTGAGCAGGTCGAGCCAGTGGGCGGCGATGTCCAGCTCGATGTCCAGGGACCAGCGGCCGATCAGCAGCCCGTGGAAGCCCTCGTCCCAGAGGAAGCCGCGCGGGAAGAACGACCTGCACCACCGGAGATGCTCAAGAGAGTTAGAGAGAGAGAGAGAGGGAGAGAGTCTATATGTTGTTGTGGTTGTTCAACCCTTTTTATTGGTCCACTGCTGGGCCGGGTCTCCTTTCATATTGAGAGGGATTTAGGCCATAGTCTACAACACTGGCCAAGTGCGGATTGGTAGACTTGATACTTTTCTAGTTTTCATTTATTACATGTATGGCAGACAAAGACGGGTGTAGACGTGTACTTTCTATCTCCCTTCATTAATCAAAATTAATCAAAATAGACAAATTTATAAACGACATCTTCAAATTAGTACTAGGAGAACATGAATAGAACTATACATACAAGCATTTAAATTTGGAACATATTTTAAAATGAACACGAGTTCAATGACCTTTAGCCGGGCTATCACTCCGCCAATTGAAATAGAATGGAACATTTTAATTTAACAGCCGATGAATGCAGGCGATTGTAACTTTAATGTATTAATAAGGTAGAAACTCGCCTGCTAGGCACTCCGGTATACAGAGCCGCCTTCCAGTAAGGCACCGGCTCGCTGGTGTAGGGCGACCGCACTCGGCTCGTCCCGTAGAAGTATCCGATACTGCCCACCATGTTGGACATCGCCGCGCGCGCTATAGCCACTTCGTCTTCTGCGTACCTGGTAATAGACTATTGATAATAATACATAATGGAGTTTGTGGGTTCGATTCCCACAAGAGACCAAACATTAATTTGTTATATGTTTGAATGTAATAAAAATATGTACAGTATGTGTATCATCTGTCTGGTTATTACACCGTCACGCTGGGTCCCTAACAGGATAGGCAGAAAAAACTGAGTGCCAAAACTGTCTGTCCTTACAAATGAATTTAAACAATTGAAAACAAACACTTAAGATTTTGTAAATAGAACATTGTAAATTAGCAAGAGCAAACAATCCAAATTCAAATGTATCGTCATAGTTGACGTTTTGAAATAAGAACAAAGTACGAATCAGCTGTTAGTTTTAAATGTTTAGTAAATTCCAAACCATCACTATTACCCTTTCTCGGCCAACATGAAGGTCTCCTCAAACCGCCTGTCGAACGCCCTCTTGCTGTCTTCTAGCGTCCTGGTATATTCGTCCCCTCGCACAGGCGGGGATGGTAGGTCTTCTGTTGTATACACAATGTCTATAACAAACGGCGTCTCGACCAGCATTTGTACCGGTATGAAGTTCACCATTTTGCCCTGGAGATAGATTAATAAGAACAGTGAGTACAACGCCATCTAGTTTGCCTACTGGTGAACCACGACAGCTCAGTCACAGAGACAGTCATTCCGCCATGTTGACGGAGTAGTGCGGTCATGGAGTTATGGAGTCTCGGTCAGTCCGTTAGTTTACAAGTGTGGTTAAGTGGTTACTCGGCTGAATCCCTTCTGACGCCCGTGATAATCGATCAAGAGTATAGCGACGCCTATATATATATATTTTTCAATTAGCGTTTATGAGCAATCCATAAATTACGTCATACAAATTTCATTATTTTTCAACCCCACCCAATAATGACAATGACTTGTCACACACTTGTGCAACCCCTATATGGTGTGATGTCGCAAATTTTGCAATATTAAATTTAGAAAATCATGAAATATAAACAGCACTGTTCAAACCATTTCTTATATTATACTTCAGGAGGGATGTAGTTTAAATTTAGTGTTGTAATACTTGGATATAACATACTAATTGTGCTCGCGGCTACATCCCATGGATATCAATATTTTCCCGTTTTCACAACATTTGTCACTGCTGCTCCACTCCTATTAGTGCTAGCGTGAGGTTACATAGCCTATAGCCTTCCTCAATAAATGGACTATTCAACACAAACGTAATTTTTCAATTCGAATCAGTAGTTCTTGATATTAGCGCGTTCAACCAACCTCTTCAGCTTTATAATATTAAGTATAGATTGCATTTGGATAAAATGTGACGTCACAAAATTTGGGACCTTTCCCCGCCCTTTGCCACACAATGTCATACTTCGACTACCCCCTCCTTCCCCCTTAACATATCGTTGTTTTCAAACCCAAACGTGCCAAAAGTGTACTTTCGAGATGTTGACAAAAGAAGTTTTCCTAAAAAATTTAACATGAAGTATGTAGTATGGGGGCAATATGTCACATAGCAGTTTTTACTTGACGAAGTTCTTGTCGCTGCACATAGCATATTAAGACGTCATAGTTTGAAGGTTATTGGTTATAGACACATAGGAGTTCTTTCATACGATAGATATGATATTGAACTATCCGCTATAGTCAAAAATCTTGAAATCTCAAAAAGTGCATATAGCAGGTTTTGGTTTGACAACGACGGTATGACGTAATTTATGGATGGCCTCTATCTTAGGGCCCCTATTTTTCATGCAGCCGTTCCCGCGGAATCGGTCTACATTCGGATATGACCGCAGCGGAGCCTCTAAGTGTCACCTCATCGGCGACGGCGGGGTCCCGGGCGAGGACCGCGAGCCGCCCGAGCCCGTGGTGCTCCTGCACGCGCAGCAGTGAGTAGCACGTCTCCTTGAGCACGTCCAGACCGGGCGCGTGCGCTTCCGAGAATGACGTGTGCAGGAGTTTACCTGTAACAGTGTACAGAGGATGTCGCAAATCACTTCACGTGTCACGTGTGCTCTTTATCTTTATCTTTATTTATGCCGAAGTAATGTACGACGACTAAAACATGACCTTCATTGAGTGTATGTATGTACCTTATAATGAATAAAAGAATTTGAATTTGAATTTGATCCATACACCCAACATCCCAAAGTTCAAAATTTTAATATAAACTCATTAGTTAAATTACTAAAAAAAAGCACCCAATCTAATGATCTTTTCACATGGTATTGTAGAATATGCATCTTTGATTACTATAAATGACAATTGTCTTGTCAAATTACAGGTATAGTCCATGACGGTCATCATGAATCATTTGTGCACCACAGCATCCAGCAGGTCGACATTGTTAGCTCCCCGGCTACCACTCCCATCAGCTTATTGGTCCAGTCTTTGGTCAAGCAACTGTGCTCGCTCCTCGAAAAGGATGTCTCAAGAGCGAACCTCCTATACAACACCATCTGCGAGAAGCTGCACAGTATGAAGTTGATCGATGATTCGTACGCAATGGGAGAGTTCGAGGTGATGAGGAGTCAGTACCAGCGCGCGTTGTACCAGCTCGTGGCGGTGGCGAGCGGCTCCGAAATACCCATAAACCTGTCCGCGACGTGGCCCATTCTGCAGTCGTCCGGCTTGGAGTGGTCGCGATACCACAAGGAGTTCGAAGAGCTGTACCTGATCGCCAGCGGAGGGTTCGGAAGCGTGTTCAAAGCGCGGCACCGGCTCGACGGAGTGGAGTACGCGGTGAAGAAGGTGTTCATAAAGTCCTCGGACGTCAATTCGGTGATGACGCACCTCGCCGAGGTGAAGACGATCGCGAGCCTGAACCATCCGAATATAGTGAACTACAAAGCGGCGTGGCTGGAGCCGATGATAGAATCGAAATTGAAGAAAAAGAAACGCAAGTTCGAAATGGAAACGGACAGCGAGGACTTCTCGAGCGGCACGAACCGCGTCTCCTCCGTGTACACGAACGTCATGAAGTCCTTCAAGACGTACAACTCCAAGGAACTGACGCGAGGGCAGAGCAACTCGGATTTCGAGATCTCCTTCAAGAACTCGAGCGGCTTCGACGATTTCGACAAATCGGTCGGCTCGGACGAGAGCGAGACGGAGGACGAGGAGCCGCGCGCGCCGGACGGAGACAACGCGGTGTGCAAGCTGATCGCGAGCGGCGAGATCGTGGCCTGTTCGCGCGTCAACCTGAAATGGGCCACCCTGTACATACAGATGACGTTCTGCCAGCAAACGCTCAAACAGTGGCTGGACGAAAGGAACAGCCGCATGACGCTGTCGCGCAAGGGTTCGGACGAGCTCACCCTTCGCCCGTCCGCGTCAAGCGAGTCCTGTCTCGAATCCCCGGACGCTCCGGACGCGCATCCCGTGGCCGGGACTAGCATTGAGATCGTCATCGACATGTTCGCCCAATTGGTACGAGGCCTCCACTACATACATTCGAAGGGCATCATCCACCACGACGTGAAGCCGAGCAACGTGTTCGTGGGGCGGAGCGAGGGCGGGCTGCTGGTGCAGCTCGGCGACTTCGGCCTGGCCTGCCCGCTGCAGCAGTCCCACAGTGGCTTGGCCCTGGGGACGCATCTGTACGCGGCCCCGGAACAGCTGGAAGGCCAGTGTAATCCTAAGGTGAGCGGTTTTTGTGTGTGTGTGTTAAGTTCCTCTAAGACAATTCGTAACTTCTAGATTCTTCCATAGCAATTCTTATACGATGTCTATATCTATACTAATATTATAAAGCTGAACAGTTTGTTTGGTTTGAATTGAAATTGTTTTTTATGTTGAATAGTCCATTCATTGAGGACGGCTATAGGCTATATAATATCATGCTATAACTAATAGGAGTGGAGCAGCAATGACAAATGTTGCAAAAATGGGTAAATATTGTTTTTCACGGAGGCTAAGCCGCGAGCACAGCTAGTGTAAAATAAGGGTTAAAGGTATTAGAGCCTATATTTGTTTTTGTTTTATAACAATGCATTCCTTTTTTCAGAGTGACATGTACTCCCTCGGCATTATTCTACTGGAAATGGTAGAGCCATTCAGCACGGACATGGAGAGAGTGAAAACAATCACCGATCTTCGGAAAGGCCAGATCCCAGCTCACCTCACGGCCAACTACCCGAAAATAGCTCATATAATAGGCAAACTAATACAACGAAGGCCCAGTAAAAGGCTCGATACAAACCAACTTCTAGAAGAATTGAACAACTTCTCAGACAATAAAGACGACACGATCAGGACACTCAAAGAAGAATTGGCGGCCAAAGACGACGAGATAGCGAAATTGAAAATAATGCTGGCCAATATGACCTACCGCACGTGATGGCACTTTCTGCCCTGGCACCCGATAAATTGGCCTCGAGGTGTCATTATCATGTATTATGTAGATGATCAAAATAAGGACCTTCAATGTATGGTTAGAAAAGTGGTTACTCTGTTCCACTCTTTATGTAATGAGATGTAGTAACGTTAACATTTTCACAATGCACTGATCGAACAATGTGTGTTAAAAAAAAATTATTTAAATCCTAAAGTATTATTGGTTCTATAAATTAAGCGTGTTAACTGATTTATCATAAAATTTGAATAAAAACCCAGCTTTCAATATTGCCACTGCCAAAAATCTAGTTTAAGATTTTAAAGTAAGCGTGAAGTTCTTGACATAACAGGTATTAATATTAAGGGTTTGACCCATAAAGGTCAATCGAGATCAGTGCTTGTACACTATGATCATTCCAAATTGATCTGCTGGGTGCTGGATAGTGATGTGCTTATAGTGATGTCTTACATTGAGAACATCAATAGAACTATAATTTGTAACTCAGTCCTACAATCATTGATCAATATGGTTGTCTGTTTATTATGTACTTAGGTTTTACAAGCCAGGGCAGTACTTTTTTCGATCGAATACGTTAATTTAGTCTTAAGATTTGTTGTTTTTAATTTTTTTCATGTATTGTTTTGTGATACCAAATCTTTTTTGTCTTTCTATTTATTTCTATTACCATTTCCATGACTGTGATCCTCCGGGGGCGTACTTAACTGTGATTAGGTCTTGATAGCTCTTGATACAGAACAGATGCTGAGTATAAATGTGTCGTGCAATTATGTGTGTGGCAACCTTATTAAAGTAGTCTGTTGAAAATAACCAATGGTATTTTTGATCTTTTTGATCTTTCACTGGTAGGTAGTCTTAAATCATTTAATTTCTATTCAGCCTCTGTTGTTTTCCTGACGGAATCTGTCACAAAATGTACTCAAAATAAAGTGAGGTTTGAGCGTGTGTGCGTGTTAAATAAATGATACATCAAACTAAAGTTGCTTTTATTAATACACAAGGTTGTTCAAGTAAAAACTTTATTTACAAAATTCTGCATAAATTATTATCTTATTCTAATATGTATTTACAGTCTTACAATAATTAATCGAAACAGCAATGTATAGCTTTTTCAAATGGAATGACATTTCCAATCTAGAACGCTGATGACAAACTGCAAAGGCCTAAAACACTGCTTCAATGATCTTCAGCACATGAGAAAGATGATTCCGGATAGAATGTTTCTTAAAACATCTGGGAGACTACGAACCGGTGCTAAATGCACGGAATAAGATGTATATCGTAGATATTTAACACATTTACAAGGGTTTGACATACGTTCGATCAGCTGTTTCTCATTCAATCGAGTTTAAGGGTCGATTTTTAGCAGTCTGTCGTCTGCGGGTGTCTTAAGCTTCACTGAAGCTAATTTGGCGTGTATTGCGGCTACAGCAGCGAATCCACGGCGTGGATGACGCCGTTCGTCGCGGGGATGTTGTGCGTCACCACTTGCGCGTTGTTCACTTTGATCCGACCTGCGAATTACGAACGCCAATTTTATGCTCATACTAATAGACCTGGCCACGCGTTGCCGTGACTCAATTAAAATAATGTTAAAACTCATATATTCATTGCTAATCCCTACTTCCCTATTTAATAATATAAATACGTTTATAACTCTGTCTGTCTGTCTGTCTGATCGACTTTCACGCCTAAACCGCTGAAACGATTTTAATGAAATTTGGTACAGCTATAGACTGGACCTTGAGAAAGGACATAGACTTTTTATCGTGAAAAAAGGGGTTGATAGGGGATGAAAGGTTGTATGGAAATTCGTCATTATCGAAGATAAAACTATGAAACTTTCTATTTAGCTATGTCATATGAAATATATTGCAAGAAAACTACCATATTTGAAATTCGACTTATATAGGTGGTGAAATAGGAGATAAGAGTTTGAATGGAAGTTCGTAATTATTGTTTTAGGATTCCCGCGATGCGGCATTAATGCGGGAAAAACTTTATGACATCGATTTCCACGCGGGCACAGCTAGTGTTTATTAAATTCCGCTCACCGGCGTTCTTTTGCAGCGTGAGCGGTTTCGCGTCCTCCATAGAGTTCCGCAGCTGATAGTACCGCATGCCCGCGCTGTACAGGGTGCCGGGTAACACGTGCCGCGCGACCAGCGCCCGCGCGGCCGCCTTCTCTGAATACTTCGATAGCTCGGCGGGCAACAGCCGGGAAAACGCCGCGTCGGTTGGCGCGAATACCGTGTAGGTTTTGCTCTCTGTGACAAACAGAAAGATGGTTCTAGAAATTTCCAGATTAGACTTACCATAACTTACTTTTTTGTTGATGTTCGACCCTTGGTCCACTCCTGGACCGGGTCTCCTCTCATAGTGAAAAGGATTTAGGCCATAGTCTACCACGCGGGCCTAGTGCATAGTGCATAGTCATACTTTAATGACCTTAAATGTGACCAATGTTATATGAGACGGCTCTGATGACTGATGAATGTTTTTGGTCAGCGCAATATTTCTTTATTTTCTCCTCTTACGAACTAACCATCAACTCAACATTCACTCGCTACTTCTGCTATTTTTTACATAATTCAACCGTATATCTTTGGTTTCCCTCACAGACATACGTCATACGATGGACCACCAGAAACGCTAATGGATTAAAAATTAATCTAGCATATGAAACCAAATAGGCCTGGGAAAACAATATTGAATTACAAAAGGACAATTGAATACAGAATTCTGAACATAACTTGTAAAGTTACAACTAAGTCCTACTAGTTACTATATCGTCACGCCAGGTCCCTAACAGAGTAGGCAGAAACCAGCGAGTGCCAAATATTTCTGTCCTTACAAACCTGCCGTGCTTCATCGACATTCATCGTTCTCTTCATGCATACACGCCGGTTTCGAAAGCTCTTGACTCCCCCATGAGCCAATGTCTGACCTATTTAGTCGAAATAGGACAGTCCTGGTCTCCCTGGCACCTACGTCCTACTAGTAGCTTCTATAAAAACACATTAATGTGACACAGTTCGAAATGTATTCGTGCGTTAAGGTAAAAAGAATGTACGCACCAGCCAATGTCTCTGCGAAGCCGCTAGCGTATATTGCTTTTAGGAAAGTCGTGAAACGCCGGTCGCGGTCCGCCTGCATCGTCTGCACCAGGTCGCCCACGGGCAGCGGGAACATCACCCGATCCACAGCGTGGGCGATACCCTGGAAATAGACCAATAATAATACTAATTGTGTAGCTTTAAGTTTATTCATGCTGTGGCACCCTATAATTATGGGTACACAAATAAGTTTGGTATATAAGGTAATAAATACTATTAGCTTTAAATCTGTGTTACCTGTGTTGGGTACCCTTAAATAAATAAATAAATAAATGGTCCAAACAGAAGTTCCAACGAGAGCATCACAAAGATAACGACATTTATTTGTACATGTAAAGTTGTTACAGAATTACTTCAATCCATATTTGCCCTTTACGGCGTACAAATAAATAACTAGCGACAATTCCACACACGGCTATCTGATCCCAAATTAGGCAATTTAATGCTTGTGTTATGGTAACCGGACAGCTGATAAAAATACATGTGTACAGCTGGGAACGATAAGTCTAAAAAGAGTTTTTTTTTGAATACATTTAAATTATTTATCGCGAAGTCAAAAATGAAATAAAAGTTTAATTGAAAGAACTGTTTCGTTGCGTCCATACAAAAAGCGGCGAACAATGGCACGATCAAAGCTTTTATACTATAACGGCGGCCGCTCCATGCCTTTCGCTGTTCCGAACCTAAATTGGCATTTGTTAATTAGACTAGAACGAATTCGTAATAGGACCCCGGCGGGAACGGGACGGATGTATACGTGAAAAGGAGATAGCTGTCTCGAAACAGCTGATTTTACTTCTGATACTATTATTCGATATTATAAATAGGTACGTTACGAATATGATTTTTTGTTTTTAAAATAGCGAATGTAATTTTAAGGTTCTTGCGAAGCTTTGACAATGTTTGGGTTTCCTTGTATTTTTTATGCATTTGCGACAAGGGTAGAGTGCAACATTAAAAATGGTAAAATATTGCTTTTGAAAATAATTGGGTATACTGTGTATAATTTTAAGTACATATACGCATTAACGCAAATACTTTGAAGTATACTTAGATTAGCCCATACATCTACTGGGTAGGTAGTCTACTTGAATGCTGATTCGGGGGTAGTGGGTTTGCATCCCCAAAATCGATCTGGAATATGTGTTATGATCATGAATATTATTTGTCTCTTTTCAAAATTGTCGATAAATATTATATAAGCACATAGGTATGTACTTTATAGTTCATACATATATGTACTCACCTATTGGTTACTATATTAATAGTCTATTTTGGAATCATGTAGTTATCTGAAATTCTCCCTAGATATTATACGAGTAAATTTAACAACATCCAAAATACGCATGGTCTAAACATAGGCCATTGCGTTTAAAAACCGAATACTAATTTTAAAAAAATACACTTCCGCTTACAAAATTTATTTAAAAAGCAAAATTGCACATCCTGTTACGTTCGACCGATTCCATTTTTAAACCGTAATATGAAATATCGTTTTCGAATCGTTCCACCGGGTCGCGGGCGGGTCGCGGGCGGTGCGCGGGCGGGGGATAAACGGAGCGTAGACAAAACCGTCGGAGGCGACGGAACTTGCATTTAAATGGTTCGATTATCTATGGAAATGGCGCAATGATTAGATATGGCGGGTATGTGTGCCCCGCGGGGAAAGTACCCTATTTAGTTGTGCATGGGATTTTGTTTTCATAATATAATAACATGCGATGTTTTACTATTCAAATAACATCGCGTAATTGACCGATTGTATATGAAACCTAGAATATAGAATATGGCGGTAATAATTAAAATTCCAAATCGTCAATCTGTCACAAAATACACAGATTTGTGTATGTTAAATACAGTATGTGTAAACTACTGACCTCGTGGTCGAGTGTGTAGTGTCCACTTATCCTAGTCAATATTAGTGATGCCCTACAGGCACTTGCACTATACGTCACTGGCTCACTACT
>DWGJ01004110.1:0-12169 GCA_018246895.1 Aspitha aspitha aspitha | reverse complement strand
CTATGTACAAAATTTCATTGAAATCGGTTCAGTGGTTTCGGAGATTAACGAAAACGAACATCGTGACATGGGATTTATATATATATGTAAGAGATGAATAATATATGGTTTATCTTGTTATGTATCTTTTTCTCTTCTTGTTTCACCAACTCTGAAGTTATGTTTAAGTGGCTCTAAATAAATCGCTTTTGAGCGATAAACCAGCATATATTTTTTATATTCACTGTGAATCTTTGTGTTTTGTCAACAACCTCTATACACCGATTTCAATAAAATGTTGTACATATCTATTATTTGATCTAACTTAAAAAGTAGGATAGTTTTTATAAAATAAATGAATAATAAATGTCAATTGTCAATAAATTTTTACATATAATCAACTTCGGAAACGTACGATATTTGTCATATTTGTATGATTTGACATAATGTAACCACGGCAACGAGTGATCAGGTCCACTAGTAGCTAATATTATAAAATAAATAAATTTGAATTGGTGAACACCCGTAGGGATTTTTCTCGATTTTGTCTTCAATAGGTAGATACCTATAAAGTTAAGGTTCAATGACAGAACTCGGTGAAACTATGTATTTTCTAATTATGTCTTTGACTTTCCTCACATTTATGCCAGTAAGCGTATGAGAAGTGTAATGATCGCAAAAGCTAATCGCCTAATGGATAAGTTGCTTTCATACCAACACACTTATTACTAACGCTGTTTATTATAGACCGGATAACGCAATGACCCCCAGGCCCCCAGGTGTACATAATGTAGATAGACATAATAGGAACATAGCATTTTATGATTCGTCTACATCTTTTTAACTCCACAGGTAACCAGATATATTTTGTGACTCCTACCGTTTAACGAAAACGTAATAAGTCGATGGGAAATCATAAAGTGCAAAAGGGAAATAAATCAGGATGGGTCAGCTGGTGTGGGGAGATGCGTGTGCGAAGCCCTACTGAGGGGCTTCGCGTGACGTCAGCGGCATCTGCCCGACAGATGGCGCCGCGCCCTGACCGAACGAGATAATATCGCACGCGCCACACACGCCAACACTTTCGGGTAGTTTGAAATACATTATACGCCTAATGGCAAATGGCTAATGAATTAAACTGAATTCTACATAGAACACAGGAAATAGTCAAAAGATAAAAATATTCCCACTTCCCAAATGATTTTTTTTGTTTATTTAAATATACTTATTGGACTAATACCATTTGTATGACATGCTAATAAATTTATGTTTCGTATATTATTATTGAGTAACAAAACAAACAAAACCCAAGTCGGTAATGACAGCTAGAAAGGTAGACTTTATGTTGTAGTTTTTTATACATTCGATTCAATTTGCATATCTAGGTATATATACCTAATATTAACGATTACTGGCGACTTCACTCGGTTGATATAATTATACATTACATTGTGACCTAAATTACTTTCCGAGAAATCCTATATTGTCAATGCAGGTCGTTTTAGTTCAGCTGCTTCGGTAATTAATCCGGACGGACACAGAGACAACGATATTTTTTTTACATTTTGGGCATTTGCAAATAACCATAGTAATGAAAACTTCTACAATTTTAGTTATGTGAGCCTTCTCTCTTGAAGGGAAACTCTATTTGCAGTGTTTTGTCCTAAAGTTATTAAATAAATCCAAATAATCCATCGTAAAATAGTAAAATAATTAGTAGTACGGTTAACATTAATAGGTAAATGCTATGCTATGAAGTAAAATTACTATTGCAACAAAACTGGTGACGAGTCTTCCTTATCTAACAATACTGACTCTGCATTACGTAACCCTATTGTTTAATAAATAGTAATTATCGTGGCATCATCAAAGTGATTTGAATAGTTACGCCATATGGCAGTGACATGCTGCTAAAGAGTTAGATACTGTATTTTTATTACGAACTTGTTTAATGCTATTGATCTTTTGATCGGTTCCGTGTTTTTGACCTTTTAATGGTAATAATTATATTGATTGAACAATATATAGGTACATACGTATCTAATTAAATGTAAATTAATTCATAAAATATTTCGCGTACTTTAAAAATATATCAAAACGATTTATGCGATCACTGAGTAATTGTCTTATTATTCACGGAGAAACTGAGATAATGTTGTGTTTAAAAGCACTGGCTAATTGTCGCAACATTTATGAATGTAAACTATGTATTTTCGAATAAGTTTAATTCTATTCAATCTTTACTTACATTTTAGTAACAGTTGAGAATTTTCACAAGTCTACAATATCTACAATGAGTGAAATCATGAAAGTGACCTAAATACCTAATTATGATACAGAGTAAAACTTTTGTGACGTATCAACGAGTTCAAACATTCATGTAAGCATAAAAGTATACCTGTCGTTCCATTTTTTTTTTTGTAAAATGACAAAAAAATAATTCCTTTCTAAACATCTGCATTTAAAACATCATGTTATTGTATTATAAAATAGGGTGGTGTGGTATTAAAATGAATTAATAAATGTCGAACATTCTGATGAAACACTAATATTTACAAATTATAAAACTTTTGCGCAAACTTTCCACAGACACTGGTGTAGAGTTGGTTAAAGAAATATATACAAATAAAATTTATTGTAAAAGTTGTTTTTAATTTTTTACCTGAACGATTCAAATTCTTAACAAGATTTAAAATACCTTACGTAAATATATAATTGGTCCTTCACTAATGTATTCTAAATCCACATCAACGACGACTTAAAGATTAAACTTTGGCGAATCGGGATCACATCATCATGATATCATTTCCACCATGGTCATACAAAAATGTAAGATAAACCAATTACAGCAAAGAAAACGCACCTACAATTGATTAAATTAAAGGCTAAAGCTTGATTCCCTTATGAAACTTCAATGGGAACCAGGCCTTTATCTAAAGATTTAAAAACCCTTGAACACGTTCGACAGGTGACACTGACTGCTAATTCCACAAAAGTTTTAACCAAAGTGTCTGCAAAACTGACGTGCGTGTAGAAGACGCTCGTCAGGTTTGTAAAGAAGGAATATATTAAGCGTTTAGGGCCTGGTGTAATAATATTATAACAATAACTCAGTGAATGAGAGCTTTAACAACATTTTGCAACTTTAATATTTATGGTTAATGTTGACGTTGATGAAATGAAAAATAAGTCAGTTTTAATAAATATATGATAAGCAAGGAAACAAGTAAACATAGCGAGTGACACCAGCTTCGAGACAATCCGTCGATCGGTAAAAATGACTTGCGCGGCGCATGTCCATTACCTAATTGCGAAAGGCTGACTATTTTACCTAGTTGTCGGTATTCTAAAGAAACAGTACTTGTAAAAATTAAAAATGCCTTAAGGGACCAACATAATTATGTAAATGTGATATAAATGTTATCGTTCCGTTTCTAATATCGTTAGCAGACAGGATTGTTGAATGTCATAATACCTAACTAATTCAATGTAATAAAAAACAGCAAAATATAGCTACAATATAAATATTACAGAATCATAAAAAATGTGAGATTAATTCAGACTATGAACAATACCTAATAAATGAAAACAATATGCTCATAATGTGACATAACATACATAATAATAAACAATGAAGATATTATTACGAAAGAAAACATATTTAAGGAGAAATCGTAAAACCGTTCCACAACAATGCCGATTCGAAATAACCACGAGAAAAACGAAATATGTCGGTCGGGAGTAAAAACAATGAACTTTCACACAGAGGCCAGGTTGATTTTCGTAGTTTATTGTGGAATCAAAGCGGAGTGGTTGCGGTGGAGCTGTAATTGAATTTGGCGAACAATCCGTTTCCCTCGCGACTTGGCTGTATTCGCTACACGCACGCTCTCTGGCTCCACGCACCTGTTTTCGACTTTATTTACGGCAATATATATTGGCTTTTCTTTTCTAAGACTTATAGCTACATAATATCCATGCAGGGAGGCAATAGTTTATATTTAAGACGAAGCGAAACTTACCAGGCCCTATAGAAAAACATAGCAGTCACGTCACGGTCACGTGTAAAACAAACAGCCGATCAATCACACGATGGACAAAAGGCTAAAACTTTTAGATACATTTATAGCTTTTTAATACGAGCAATGTACATGGAGAAAAATTGTCTGGATTAAAAGTTTTGGTAATGTGTGGGTTATAAGTGAATATATGTACATACATAAAACCTTATTAATTTTAAAATTACCAAGATATGATATCTATATATTCAAATGACGTTACGTATAAAACAATACAAGATGATATGCACTAATAAATAATTTTCTTGTTTGTGGAGTATGCTTTGTACATCCGTTATGGTGTAAATCATGCAAAACCATTAAATTCGACCGTAAAAAGATCTAAACGCGTGCCCATATATTTTTTAGCCGCGAGAAAAAACAATAGAGCAATCTCTCACAAGTATCGTTTACACCCGCTGGCAGATCAACCCTGTGATAATTGAATCGTAGGGGTCAAAACGACCCCGTATTAGTGATACATTGGATTCGTATGTGGCTTCCCCAACTAGTGCAATATACTTAATTCGTGAACAGCGCACAACAGTCGTAGCGATTATTACGTTACAATATAATGATAAATAACTTAGATCGATTAGATATGAAATACTGAAAAATACACATAATTCCAATTCCAAGAGAATTAAAGTTTAATTACTTTATTAAACTTTAAACATAATTAGTTGTAGTTTTAAATTAAGGAATGGGCTTCTTAAACTCTTAATAGCAAATGAGAAAATTAAGAGATTAATAAAATACAATCATACGATTATAATTTTTGCTAACCGCGCTCAGCAATGTTTTCCGCATAGATTCATCCCGTGGGAATATTGGGTTAAAAATATACTGTTCTTTTTTCACTCTCTTAGTGATCCGCTGCCGGACCGGGTCTCCATTCATAGTGAGAGGGATTTAAGCCATAGTTTAACACGCTGGACAAATGCGGATTGGTAGACATCTCACACCCCAGAAAATAATATCTACTTATAATATCTCTAAGGTGCGCGCGCAGGTTTGCTCACGATGGTTTCCTTCTTCACTGTTAAAGCAAGTAATTAAATTTTTAGTTATAAAACGCACGTAACAAGTCAGAACTGCGTGCCAGAATCGAACCCAGACCAGAACCAGAAGGCTGAATTTCAAACCACTGGTTGTCTATCCTGTTATCCTATGTGTTAGTCAACATATAAACAATCTGTGTGTGAATTTCATATAACGTTTCGTTAGTTTCAGTTTAGATACGCAAAATTCGAATTACGAGTACCTACGCGTGCCTTTGATGATGGGATTTTCAATTTTAGCGCTAGAACTTTAATATTTCTCTGATAACTTTAGCCTTACACACGCCACTATCTGTAATTGGCGAAATCTTTTTTACATCATTCATTACATCACACGTGTTTATAATTTTTATTGACGTAAAAAAAAATTAATTTCATGAACAATTGTGAAGTGAATATATATTAATACATATTAGATTAAGTGAATATGGTTACAGCATTACAAAATATTAAATTAATGCCCAAATAATATATCAAAACGTGTTTATATTTAATTTATGAAAAGATAAAAATTATAATCCAATAATGGATGTAATATTTTTTATAGTACCTACTACTCGCTACTGTACTGTTGTACTCGCGTGCAATTAATATCATATAAATGTATAAAATCTAAAATTAGCGATAACTAATTTATTTGACGGATTTGAAAAAAGTGTAAATGCAATCAGAGGAGATAAAATGTTTCACAGAACATGGACGAATTCATTAAAAGTTAATTTAATTCGTTTAAAAATTGGATTATATTCTTTACATTTTATATACTAACTAAGAGTTTGTATTGAGCTACTTATAATATATTTAATATTAATTTAATGTTCCGTTAAATATATTATGTATTATGAAAATATTCCGATTCAATGGCCCGGGTTTGGCGTTTTGAAACCTGCAATGTAATGGCCAGTAGTTTTAAATAATGCACAACCAATAAAACAGAAAACATTATTATTAGTATATTATTTAGTGTTCTTATTAATCTAAATTTACAATTGCATTACTAAGGTATAACCAAATAGACAATCCATTGATTTAGTCAGTCAGCGTTTACTATCAACTATTTCAACTTGTAGGTATTATACATATAAGTACATAATATATCGTATTACAGTAAAAAATAAATTTTATTTCTGGTTTTTTCTTATTCATCCTGTTATAGAAGATACTTGTAACAAACAACACATACAACTTTTATGAGTAGCATAGAAAAATAAACGAAAACAATGTTTTATCTCACAGCGGGTTCTCAGTTCGTGTTTTGCTTCCAGAGGGGTCATTACTAAACTCCATTACACTTTTTGTGCCAAGTGTTTTGGCGGTCTAACAAGGGTGAAAACGACCCTATAAAGGATATGATAGCTCTCGACAAACCTGTTATATTTATTCTCCATTGTGAAGCACATTTTTATCTAACTGATAATATGAAACTTAGCGAAATCAATTAGCTCGTAAAATTTTTACGTCATTTATAAAATATAAGATAGACAGATTAATATTGGCATGAAAAACATTCTCAATGTGTATTAAGTCGCTTAATTCAACTACAGAACACAGATACTGAGTCAAGCTTCTCAAACTTAAAGCATTTTTGTATCGATGTAGAAATGAAACAAAAAACTTTGAAAGCCGTAATAAAGTACAGGCCATTGAAATGTGCGATCATAAAACGTCTAAGGCCTCAAATGTAGCGACGATTTGATACGCGTGAATGAAACAACAAACCAAGTGAAAACCAGATGAGGGTGAATAACCTGACAACAATTCACCTTTCCAATTAACTCGAGAGAACAACTTAATTAACCTTTGTGATATCCGAGGTAAGGAAGACCTACTATATAAATGAATTTGATTAAAATTCTTTCTCAGGATTTCACCAATTATTCACCTTATAGCATGAAAATAATTTTGTACTTATTTGAATTTGTACTTTGTGCATTTTAGCTATTTTTTTATATTACCCGCTGTCTGACATGGACTATTTCAGACTGTTATATTTTTTTCTCGGAGAGAAGAGAAGAAATTATACCTTCTACATTTTTTTGTTACTGTATTTATTTAAAAAAAATTAGTGAATGTTCAACATGCGTATCTATGTACATTACTTTATTCTTTAAAGGTTGTCAAATAAATTCGGATCCATTACCCTAAATGGTCGCATAACATTTACATGCTCTAATACGTTTCAGTGCGCACGCAGAGAGGAGTCATCAATCTTGAAGGGTTCGGTATTGAGCGATAATGCACGCGGCATATGGCGTACTACTGTACGTGTTATAATACGGCCGGTATTACTACTATGTGCCGTCAGATCTTTGCACAGGACCTACAGAATGGTCTAATGTACCACAATAATAAGTTTTTATGTATAATGAAAACAGTTTTTAGGATTAACAACGATTTCAGTCACGTTGTATATGCATAAATGATAAGTTTTTGATTTTGATCAATATTACTTGACGTTTTGACAATACGCAAATAACTAAGGTTAGATAAAAGCATGAATACTATTCATATTTCGAAATCACAGGCAATTATATATTATGTATACATGCAAATACTACCTACTAAATACTTTCGGTAACAATCGCATTATGAATATTTTTAAATAGTGTGCAATGCATATCAGTGATTTATATTTTTAAGTTTGTTTATAATAAGAATAGCATGATAAAGGAAAGAATTTATACTATCTATATAAACTTATTATACATTATATAGACTTATCTTATAGCCCTATGTTCCTGATGAGTGACTAAAGGATATCATCATAATCATCATCATATAAACTAACGAATACTGTTATCAATTAATGCTAATAATAACGTTATTATTAACAATTAGCACCTACACAGCATAGCATTGATGATGTCTGTAGCCACAGTTGACATTTAGGCATTTGGTGAAAAAGTATAAGTAGATAGATTCAGGAATACTATGTAGTCCTAGTCTGCTGTAAGCTTACGTAAGTTTTTCAACTATAAATATATATTTGTAAAGTAAACAACAACTGTATATACGCCGTTATTGTTAAACATTCATATGTCATTCAATCTGAAAAGCGCATGCTTTAATCGTAGCTATGGTACCCGTATGCGCTAGCCCTAATATGCGTTTCGCTTCGCCGACTTTGAATAGTTTCGCCAAGTGACCTGCGACGACCTTCACCAACAGTCACACATTGTACGAATAGAGATAGGATCGTAAGTGGACATTGTTGTTCCAATGCCTTTTGTGCCGAGCTCTCGTTTGACTTATTGTGTTTGTAGTGACTAGTGAGCACACTGGTACATTTGGCTCGTTGAAGATACTTTAATCTCGTTCTAAGCATAAATTACCCGCTTTTTGGTACTGTGCACTCATATATGTATATCAATATTACCCCTATCTCCAAATGATAGGTACCCACTTAGTACTTGGACACTTCAACAAAATACGGGTTGCATTTCAAATTGAAATATCAATGGGAAACATATACGCACTATGTCATAGCCATTAATATAAATATTTAAAATCCTCATAGGACTTTTGTGATGTGTCAGTATGGGTGTGTAACAGAATTGCATTGGTATGGCAATGAAAATACGCTGCTGTGGGGAGGGCTAAGTGCCGGGATGCCACATGTCGCTCTCGTCGCACTAATCTCCAGGATTTGCAATACAGTGTCCCTCAACCATTCCGTCTCGTTCCCGCACATGGACATCCCTATAAACGTCTCATGCAACTCATTGAATATTATTGCTCTATGGGGATTTTGAAAATATGGAGTCGTTTAACGAAAGCCGTACATTGTATCCATCCACCGGAATTATTCATACTCGGCCCGTTGCATTTATCACTTAATGGTATTAGCCATTAGAACGTTTAATCGCTCGATTTGCGACTTTATTGCGCAACTTGCTGTGTCAAATGTATAATCCGCTAATGTTGACAGATTTAACACACATATCAATGAATAACAAAATCACAAGCTTAAAATTAATGCCTTCATTTCATCAAAGTCATACTGTTAGTTTAATTATTAAATGAAATGCATCAATAGTATAGCAATGGAATATATTAATGGGTGTTGGTAAAATATAGGTAGGTGTATAACATTAATATTCAAACTAACTACGAAAGACAGAAGTCGATAGGTATTTTATAATTTCTCTGGAATAATTTGTATGTAAATAGATAACTGTAGATGTATACATCTTCCAGGATTGTGGGCGACCAGAGTGGGAGTTCTGACCATTCAGTCAGTAACTCTGGGAAGGGCGAAGATGTATGCGGTCACACAGCGTTGTAAACACAAAGAGTGGGATAAAGTCCAGAAAAGACTCCGGGGCGTAAATCCGGTAAACATCCTTCATAATGCCGTGTCTCTCCCAAAGCAGCGCGGAAACTTTTACAGGTTTTTCCCCGTCACCAATAATATAAAAAAGGTGTGTATGCACATAATGTGTCTTTCATTACTGTCGAAAAACCCTCAAGCAAATAAACAAAGGAACTAAACGGCAGAGCTTCAATTTCGTAAACATTGCTGTCAACGCACCATGCTGTCCACAATGCACATGTCGACTTCTGAGTAAGAACTTATGTAACATAAAGCTTGACAAAAACACTGATTATACTTATAAGTACAGTATTAGTGTTCACATTACTTTGGCAAGTGCGTTTTCGTATGCAATAAAACTATAGCCCTACGGACGCATTGACGGGACTCTGGCGTGTCATTGCTTCGCTCACAACCCTAAATTCATTCTATTCTAGTCGATCAGACAGGTTGACTTTTATAGTACAAAAGCCCTGCATTACACTCCGATTGTCGGCACAAATGTTGGGTATTACAAAGCACTTAATATTGACTGCCTTTGATTATTTTACTACCAATTAAAATCATTAATGTTTTCCGGTCAACAGGAATTCCTATTGAATGTTTAGTCATAAAAAAATACGTAGTCGCACTTTAAGTAGTAAACATTACTACTTTATAATTATTCCATTATTTTTCTGATTACTATTGTCTGTTCCTGGAAGAGAATTGTATCAATGTTATAAATAGGTGTAACGCCAAATGTCCAATAGAATGGTACTAAAAATTGTGAGATGTTTGTCAAAGAAATAATGAAAAAACAATAATATGTATGTAGCTTTATCATTTATTTTACAATTCCGTCAGCCTTTTTGACAAACCCTCAACGTAAACGGCGTTTCGTTTTTGTAATCTAGCGACCTGTCTCAAAAAGTATTGACGTTTGAACTAAACAAAAGAAACGCAAGAATATTTCTTTATGAACGGAAAGTCAATAGAGGTTTTTGAGCATTGCCCTCGAGGTGGTTTTGCGCGGGTTTCAGGCGCGAGGCTAGGGGGAACGCGGGCGGGCGGCGCCTGGGGACGGCCATACTCTTCTTGATTACGGATCCCCTCCGCACCACCCCTGCCCCCTTCATCGCTACCGGGTTGCAGTACGCAAGCCTACACAAGACCAATTGCTTAAAACATTTAATATAAAACAATTTACATAAACCTCTTTTTGAAAATTCATGACTATTGTTAATAATAATATGCCTTGTATGTATTTTTAAGAATACTGTTCATACTATAATATATACAGCTCATTCAACCTTCCCATATTGATTTAGCAAATTTATTTTTTTAATATACGACGAATAGTAGGTATAGACTAACAGATTCGGCTTTTCACTCGGCATTAATGTACTAATACCATCAGGTACCTAAAACACCGATGCCGTCAACACGTATTTATTTTTCTTTGTAGGTAATAAAAAATATTATACAAATGAATTTTCACACTTTTAAAAATATTCCTGAAGCTTTTGAAACCTTTTATCTACGTTATACTCTTCTTTAGCCATTTGTCGGGCAATAACTTATTCCCATCTCTGCGTTCGTGTCTGAGCTTACCCTTCGCCCCAAGGAGCCCCCGAGACACAGGTGGCAGAGTCGCCGAGATTGTGTGCATCAAACATGTACGAGGTTTGCCCAGCGCTCGTAAAAATACATATTCTATCAGAATACCCTGCTTTTAATACTCTTTAATGAACAAGATTGTGTCCTTAAATTTCCCTTTAACAGTATTTAGCCACGTTGTTGCTCTTAATTGATTTTATCAGTGTCAAAGTGAAAGCACATTAATAAAAAGAATTTACGATGAACATGTGCTGTACCTACATGGGTATTGGTATGGGGTGAAATTTTATTTAATAATTGAATTGAATTTTGTTTATTTTTACCTTACCTGAAATTTACGTAATTAAACTTTCGAGTCGAGTAGAACTTCAGTGTGAGTTAAAATACCATGTAGGTAATGGGCTGCTATGAATAGAATTATGAGTTGTATTTTTTGTTGTTGAATTAATTGTTTCCAATTATTCTAATTATATATTTATAGCAATTGTTAATCGCCGATATAATTTCACACAATCCAGACATATTACATGTACATTTCTTATAACAAAAAAAATATTTTCTTCATAATTTGGTGATTCTTAATGATTATTTTTTTCGCATTTAATGTTATTATTAACGTTAGTTTACATTTTTTTGTAGTTAAGAATAGTATGAAGGGAAATATTATTATTATGGATTCAAAAAACAATCAGCGCCTACCTTCCAAAGATTGATTACGGTCAGAACTTTTACTTCAATTTATGATCATACCAGGAGTCAAACCTATACGTAATTACCCGGCTACGTCCACCCCTCACCATCTGGCGCACCCGTGTTTATTTCGTATAGATTAATTCACTAAAAATGCTTGTATGTATTGATTAAAATCATCCAGTTACTGCTTATTTGCTCATATATGGTCTAATACAGTATGAAATGATGCGAATCAATAATTGTACTACAATTAATCATAAACTTAAAAACTGTTCAGGCGTATCACTGTGAATTGTACAAAATCCAATTTTTTACAGTGTTTTAAGGCTGTTATTAAGGAACACTAAAAATAACAACAAAATCCAGGTTGATCCTGATATAAATTTATAAATATCTATTTTGATTACTCAAACTCCAGTAGGTACAAACAAACTTAGGTAAACCTAAACCTCCATAAAACCTAATAC
>DWGJ01004109.1:0-12171 GCA_018246895.1 Aspitha aspitha aspitha | reverse complement strand
CAGCGAGTGCCAAATATCTCTGTCCTTACAAACCTGCCGTGCTTCATCTACATTCATCATTCTCTTCATACATACACATACATTTAAATTTGTAAAGTACAAACTGTAATATACAAATCAATCAATCAAATTTTAAATCTAAACTACTATTACAGGTAAACTACAAAACCACAAGTGGGAGAACGCGTTTACCATTGACTCCAAGTCTTGGGGTTACAGACGGAATATGAATCTGAATGATATTCTGAGTATCAACCAACTAATTAAGGAACTTGTATCAACAGTCAGCTGTGGAGGTAGGTGCACTATTGCTTAAAGATAATTACAATTACTTCCCCAAGACCACACGAGTTCCATTGACCAGACTGCTCAGTAACATTGTTTCTTCAATTCACACTCAAATATTTGTCAGTTTAATATGAATGCAAATTTATATATAACAATTGATTTATTTATACTAGCGGCCCGCCCTGGCTTCGTACGGGTATAAAACAGTATTTCTCCACTATTTAATGGATGTTATTTTACATATTAACCTTCCTCTTCAATCACTCTATCCATAAAAAGTTTTATACTATGTAGTGATGGACCAAAAAGGATGTTATCGAAGTGTAACGGGACCGGGATGTAACAAGATAAAAGCAAACGGCTCGCATGATCAATACTATCACTTTTTACAGATCTAAAAATTTGTCGGAGCTTGGAGCGGGGAACTGATGCCATTGTGATCTTTAATATCCAATTTCCAACATAACTCCTAAGGGATATTTTCTATTTCCTTTGTATTGTTTGCTTATAAAGCAAATCACTGCACCTTTCCTTTGAGAAATATACTCGTATAAAATATATGTAAATATATACATATACCAATAAAAGCCACGATAATTATGTAATAATCTCTGTGGATGTATTATAAATACAGATTATGTCTTAACATACATAGAAGTGTAATAATAATGCCCTTAACAATGCATGTATGTATGTATGTAAGTAATGAATGTACCTACAATGTATATTTTGTAGAAAAATATTTTTATGAGCAATTTCAAACTACGACATAAATTTTCATTCTATTTCAATCCCGTGAAAGACAAAGCGTAGCTGCCGCATGTTGCTTTATGTAATTGAGCATTTAAATTATAGTCCGTAATAAACTCAGTGCAGCGCCCGAGGAACAACTTTGAAGTAAATTGAAGGTGCATAAATCTAAAGCTGAACCCCAATCTGTGTATTTATTTCACCGTTCTGTTCATTCGTCTATCGAATTTTAATTTTTTAAATGTAATAATAATGTACCGGTTCATATGAATGTCTTCCATTGTATTTGTCTTTCGCGCGTGTGCAGTGCTCATAGCCCCGATGTGGTTGCAGATCGCAAAACATGGACTCGTAGATATATATGTATATATATGTACAAAGTTAAGCAACGCCAGGCACCGTAGACACTTGGATAAGTGACCGTTAGCGGTTAATTTTCATATTAAGCACGCGGTCCCAGTTATTATGATTAAAAATTGTGAAACCTTAAAGACGGTTTCAAAGTAATCAAGAGCGGTGATGGCCACTAACCCATGTCTCCACCACTCCGCACTGGAGCGGCGTGAAACCAATTATTAACTTTTCGCTCGAATCGTATCATGTACTCTAAATGATTAAAAGGTCGAGAGGCTGTAGAGGCGGCTGAGTGTGATGCGATATTTACTGGCATATTATGTCAAGCTTCTTGTTTTCTAGGGCGAACTGCGAGCTCGTTTTAATAAGAACGTTCATGCAACGATTCTTTCTTGTGATCCCGTAAAAGTGGCCTTATTTGTTCTTGAATACGTCTGCGACTTTTCTAAGACATTAAGAAAAACGTAGTAATGGATATAAAATTATTATAATGTCAAATACTTGCTTTAATCACTCGATTTGTGTAATGACATATCTTTTATTTAATATGTGAATAATTTCGGACAAGTGAATGTCAGGAATCAAACCCATCATCAAATGTTTTTTGTAAGTTTGTCAAAATTGTAACCAGTGGTACTCTTTTGTACATATCTGCTACCCGTATGGATAGGAGGCGTAACTGTCTGTGTGTATGCAATGGGGTGTAAGGAATTTACGATCCTTGGTATTTTAAAATAGTCTTTTTAATAATCTTTTGTTTCATTGTAATTTTCTAAGTAAAAAGATAACTACTTCTGTAATTAAAACTGAAATATTAGAATGATTTATTCATAAAGGCCCACCAAGTAAGGACATTTCCGCAATCGATCTTCTTAATGATAATTGCGATAATTATTGGGAGTGGGACTATAATTCATTTCTAATGACTAAGCTTTTAGTTGATTATATATTGGGATTAAACGTTTTGTATATTAAGACAAATGGCTAAACTCTGGACGCTACCTTCGTATATTTGTGTCAGTTCTGCACGCATGTTGGCAGACAAAATGATGGACAGCCTTCAATAATATCACGACGAAATTTATGCGATTATTACACAATTATATCTCTGCCGATTAATAATATTAAAATGTATTATTGTATGTCATTAAAAGCTTTTTTGTAGTAGTACAAGGCGTTTCAAAAACTGGACCTCCTTTATTGAGCGTGTTGACGTCTTTGAAATGACAATGTGTGTTTATTGCGTGCCGCGCCATATTAGGACCGTGACGATATCACCACCACATTTACGAGTACAATTCTCACACTAGGAACTTTCTTATGAAACTCGAAATCGATTTATTTTTCCTTGAAACGTCTCTAGGCCGAGCAACCTTAATTTCTTTCCGGCGATTATTACTAAACTTTGTCAAGGCTATGTGCACTTACCATTAAGGCACTTATTTATATCCCTCGCTATACAAAGACTAATCAATGTAACTCGATATGAAAATAATCATTCTAAAAATAAAATCGAATCAAATACAGTTGTAGTTTAAATCAAGTCAATAAAATAGAGTAGGTACTTGCAAGAATAATTTATCAATTTATTTAACAAAAAAATATTGTAGATACTCCAGGAAATGATTTTGTATAGGTAAGTTGGTGCTTTATTGTATGGTACTTTGTGAGTGTAACGTAATGTCAACAGAAAGATACATTTTCAATTCAATCGTTTAAATATAAATATGTTTGTTTGTTCCGAGTTTATGTATTACCCGAGCGTTAAACATAAATATTGTTCTTTCCAAGAGGCACCAGAAGAGCCGTAGTTGAAAGCCGACAAAGCATTGGTAGCTAATCGAGTTTTGCAAATGTCCATCAGGTGGCTCTTCTGGCTGCTTTCGTGACCAACACTACTATATTTTTAATAAAGTTATAATATCTTTAAAGTTTGCTATAATGTGGTTATTCTTATCGATATATTAATCGACAATACCTTTTACTTTTAAAACAATTGCAATATTATTTCATAAAAAAAGAGGGTCGATAAATTTTTCTTCGTCATCATTTTTCTCTCTGCTTGTAGCTATGCGTGCGTAAAGTCAATGAAAGCGGTAATGCGAATCCATGTGATTTTCATGGTCATTAAGTATATATATGTACATTATAATGAAATAAAAAGTTTGGAATTCGAAATTGAATATGCAACGATATTTATATTAAAACAGTTGATATGAAGTATCTACTTTCGGAAGCCTGTTTCAAACAAATAGGATTAATGTTACTTTTGATTAAAGACATATTTCTAGTTTCGTGAACGGATTTATGATATCTTTAATATCTTATATCTTCTTACTTTATTTTTATTTTAATCAGATGGCGGTTTGGCAGTTTCCGTCTAACAGTTAGTAGAAGAAACTTAGCAAATGGAAATTTGCAGTTTGAGAAAATATTAATGGAAAAACGAGATGAATAGCATAGCATATGAATAGCAATTATTAAATTTTATAGGCCTCAAGAGTGCATACAATTCAGTCTTGCTCGAAATAAAATGTCCAGTTTTGATTTTAAACAAATTTTACAAGTACCTAAGATGTCTATTTCAGAAGCAAATAAAATTATTTATTTTTGAAAGTCTCTTTTCGGAAAGAATGGCACTATTTCTTCAGAAAACACATAACTGAATAACTTCCTGTACTTTTTGTGGGATTTGATTGTTTTTTTTTGTGTTTTATATTTCTATTAAAATGTTTATTACAAATTCAGCATCGTCATCCGAAACGATATAATTTTTATACAAGATAAGTACAAGAAAAAGAGATGGATAAATTAATCAATAAAATATGTGTTTGTACTTAAGTTTACGTTAAAGGAATATGTTATTTATAATCTGGATAAGTACTATCTTTCAAATAAAAAAGAAAATCAGAAAAGATGTGTCAATAAATCAAATCTACTTTCTTTGCCTTTTTCTTTTGTTATGCCTTGCCTTGAATGTCTCAGTTAATCAATTAATTGAATGAACTCAATTTGCTTAATTGAACCATGTGTTTTTGTTGTCTTTCGTCCATTATTCATATTATACAGTAAATGCTGATTACCTTGACTGATTATACCGAGCGTTTTGAAATCTTTTTGTCTCGTTTATACCGACAAAGGAAAAAAGAACTCACAACAAACAATGCTACCCCATTTTATATCAAAACACACATAATTTATCTCTATTACAAGCTTCAAAGGTAACAGACATGTCTAAAGCTGAATAAGATTAAATCTTCAGAAGACTACGCAACGTTAAATTTTCGAAGCGCGCGTTCTTTCTGCAACGATGGTAGTGTCTTGTCTGAGAACGTATGTTACCAGAGATAATGCTGGTCTGATCTTTTTTTTATTGTAAGATAGGCTGGTTGATACAAGCTTTATCTCTGTAATGAGCTAGGAGACTTTTAAACTGTCAATGAATTTATATGCCTTCGTCCCTAAATAAGAGTTGACAGTGATTGAGAAAGTTAGGGACGGAAAATGCAAATAACGAAGCTTGTTCTAAATACTCGTATATCACTCGTGTATCATATAGCATCTGTAACACAGACCAATGGAACACCAAATACTAATAGTACAATTATTTGTACATTTGCTTATCTGAATTATATAATTAAAAATTGACCTATAAATTTTTTGCCGTTCTTTAATGTTAATCCTATTTCCTACCTAGTCTTTACTGTTCTTATATTTTCTGGAAATCTGGTCCCTAAGGAAGATAGTCAAGTTAAAATAGTTACATTCACAGTCTAGTAGTAAATGGTCTCGCCTAGTTTGATATCTGTTTTCCAGTCATCGTATACCAGGTTTAATAAAAATAGCAAATTAAGCTGAATTTTCATTTTCGTTATTGAAGCGAACTTAACAGTGGTAAAGATATCGTTAATCAGATCTTTTGTATTCTACAAAGGTGTACGTCGTAGTTGAATAAAATAAATCCAAAGTATGAACTAATTCAATCAAATATAAGAAGGTAAGGTTTTCAACAGAATAGATTCATTGAAAAAGTTAAGATACCCGCGGTAAACCCTTTTCCAGGCCACTTTGCATCAAGCGATAGCTTTTATTCCGCTTGTGCGACGGTAATGGACGATTATATTATGATAATGTTTATTTTATCCCAGAGTACTTAGGAACGAGGCTTACCTCGCTAATTCATTTAATAAGTATTTTAGGTATTTCGTGTAAATGGGTTTCGAGTTCATTAAAAGTAACCTTTTTGAAATTGTAGAATTTAAAATGTATAGATTTAGAAGGTATAGTAACTTAGCTTCTATGATAATACTATTGAAAATATAACATGATATTATACTGTACATTGAAACATTTTTGCTGAAAGTCTACCTGAGCTAGCACCACTTAATTAAATGTTAGGTACAAATCAATAATAGCTACCGTCGCTCCCAATAATTTGATACATTATAACAAGGATTAATTATTCGTAACTAGAGGACGCTTGTTACAACTATTTGTTATTTAGTACTTGATCTATATATTTTTTGACTCAACGTTGCTCACGAGGTTCTGATGGGAAGGCTTAGGACCAGCTCACCACGCCGCCAAATGCGGGTGGGCAGACTAAGCATCTCATAAATAACATTATGGACAATTTTGAGGTGTCAAAGTTTTCTCACGATGTTTTTCTAAGTAAGTAATAATAATAAATGGCATTTAATGTTAATTTATTTATTTACTCGTATATGTATTTTCATATATTTATTTATAAACTCTACGTATACGAGTACATCTTCGGTATTGTCAAAAATTAAAATTCTTAAGATTTAATTGTCACTCTCTAAAGGTTCAAACTTCCCGGGTATAAAAATAATGTCTGTCAGATGATCATTGCTTAGTAAACGTTATTACATATATATGTTAAAGCAATGTTCGAATATTTGCTCTATAAAAATGGTATTTTCACATGTGCTTAATAAGTAACATGCCCTGTTATATATGTATAACTACTTCTGATTATTGTTATTAATAATGTAAGATAATAATTTCAAGTAATATTAATCTAACGATGTGTTGGTAGACTGGCCTCGTAGTCGAGTGATTAGAGACCCTAACTGCAAAACCGGAGGTCGTGGGTTCGATACCCACCCAGGGCAAAAATTTGTGTGATGAGCACATTTGATTGTTTTGTGTCTGGGTGGAATAAAAATATCTATGTAAGTGTTATTTAGTATGTATATGTGTATGTTTATCAGCTGTTATCATATTATCAGTTATATAAAAAAAATATCAAATGCTAAGAAACAAAATATATATATATATATATACCGTATAAAGGTAAACTGAAAAAAAATATGTTAAAATAGAACAACAAAAAATACAGAATAAGGCTAAAACATAAACATAAAAGTGTAAACATAAGTGTCAAAGCAACTAATGTACATACAAACAGGTGCGAACATTACTGCCTGAAATACGCCTGTCTAATCTGAAATTAGGCAGAAACTGTGATCTGCATCACAGACAACTGATAAATTTAAACGTCCAAGTTAAATATTCACGATTCAATCGATTATATGTACAAAGACGTTCACGCCTGTTTTGTTACATTTACAGCAACACAATCACGGTTGTTTGACGAACCTGTTTATGGAGAATAATCATTTAAAGCGGAATGGAATTTTATTTATCTGTGATGTTTATTTTCACCTCATTGCTATAAAGTAATAAGTGCTGTTATAAAATATTAGTGTTATAAAATTAAAATTAATCAAAAAATAACTAGATTTATCACTCGCAATTCACTTTCAAATGTAAATCAGTGAGTACGTACTCGTAGATGACAAGTTCATGAATACTTTGGCCATATCTATTCTATTTCTTCTTATTTTGCTTCTTTGTTCTACGTACTTGAAACGTTTAACTTTTTATCAGCGATAAAACAAGCAATATATTTGAATGTTGAATTTACAAATAGCTACTTTATTCCTATTATTATTAATTGTAGTTCATTACAGTAGTTTCATTAACACATACATTATTTAACGTCAACGTTTTAAGAGTCCTATTTATCAATCACTAATTTATAAAGATGAACAAAGCGTATAAATACATAAATAAATGTTGAAAGTTTGTTACCAATTGAACAATGCTTATTGAATGTGAAAATTAATTGACTGATATTGTTATTTATTTGCACATAGTTAAATTTGCAAATTCAGTAAAATGATAATTCTGTTTGATAACTTTGTGATTTAATGTGGAAATCTGAACGCGTAGATACCAAAAAACCTCATAGATTTGTTTCACAAAATTATTGTCGCCTCAATTGATATACCCTACCTTTTAGAGATCATAATGTGGTTTAAAATTATGGAATTCCAATTAATTAACAATTAACGAACATGATCGTTGCAAAAACATGTTTAAAAGACCCGTAATTAGAAAACTAAAAATATAAACCACCATTATATATGTTGTGATGTGTGCTTGTGTTAATTTGTGTGTATGATGAATACAGAAGAATACAGGGGCCAAAAGAAGAGGCTGCAGATATCCACCAAGAATCTTTACCAAGAACAATGTCAACTTTAAAAAATATTATGAAAGATATTAACGTGAGTGATGAGAAATCCGGTAATTTTATGCCGTGGTGCAAAATTGTTAAGAGAGCTGACCTCAAGGAAATAAGAACAATAGCGTTAAGAAAACAAAAGGAGATAGACGTGTGTTTCAAGATTGACACAAAGTTATACTCCGTATAAAAGTAATTATATGTATAGACGTAATTAGACTAATTATGAGTTCTACCTTTTCTATTTTTAATTTATTAAATACTACTTCTTTATCATGTCTATTGCGTATTCTTCAGGCTGAAAAAAATCATTATCCACTGCAGAACGGCAGATGATCAAAACCATAATCAGAATGTTCCCCGCAAAACTCTAAGCCACTTTCCATATGCTTGCGAAATATTTTAACGATTATAAAATATTTTAGTGGAATAATTGAAATCAATGGATCTGACTTACTCTCAATATAAAAGAAATGTCACAAAATTGTTACATCCGCTTAAATGACTCCAGCATCCGGTCTTAAATTAATTTACCTTTTCAATAAATGAAATGAAAAGGGTGCCTCAGACCTATAAAAATAAGCCGGAAATATTTGCCCGTATATTTTATTATTCTTAAAATTATTTAATGTGAAGCTCGGTATAAATTTCCTCCCCGCAAGTAATTGGTAAAATCATTGCTGCGCTAAATGAAGCGTTACCGTTTCCATTAGCTTAGATGATCTCGTTATTTCATTTTATCATAGTTTCATTTTGATAATTAATTGATTAGTTGTATTAGCTTATGACAACTTTTAATATAAATTAATGTATTATCATCTTTAAATAAAGGGAAAGGACATAGAATTCTGAAATGTGTGTGTGTGTGTGTGTGTTCACTATATAATTATAACAATATTTTAATCAAAAGCTGTAAGTTTATTTCTTCAAATACTTATTGTATGCTAATTTAATGTATTTTCATTAACAGAGCATTAAAGTTGATTGCTTTAATAAATGAATCTTGTTTACATAGGTCTGATTTTTTGAAAAGATCGTGACCCCCTTTAGTAATAAAAGACTGCAAGTTTGAGAAACAACGGGTTACATTAATCTTTATCCCCTACTGATAAACATGGGTCAAAGATGACTTCAAAAGCCCTGGACCTTGTACTCGCCATGCAATTTTAGGACCATTCGGTGAAAATAACGAGGAGCATCCACTTCTATGTTAATGTCGGATCGCACTGAAGATCCCCGACAATAAGCATAGGAAGCAACGAGAGATAGCAACGTAAGCCGAACAACAATAGCATATATAAAAATATGATTCTACCATTTTAACTGATCCTGTAGAGCAGTTCTTAAATCTGCCCCATCTTTACGCAATATGCGATCGCCTCATTAAGAATAGATCGACCGTTATCTCCCTTTATATTTACTAAATCTATAATATTTACTATATTGTCATTTAAAGTTTCATGTTAATAGATCCGTATGATTATTTAATAAATATTCAAGTAAAATATGTCTTTTATAATTCTTTCCATGAACATTTTCTACAAATATTTAAAAAAATCTCGCGAAACCTTAAATTAACTTCAGTACCTACTATTGTAATATATTAGTTCAAAAAAGTATATTAAAATGCGTATGAAACATAATATATTAAAGAAGAGAACATTTCATTACCAACTTATAGCTAATTACTTTTAAATCAGCGTTCGTAACGGAAAGTAGGCGAAAATTCAAAAGTTGCTCGTGTAACTCGAAACTTGTTCTAAATTTGAACGTACACTCAGCACACAGTTTTTTTCTACTGTTATTGTTATTTTTATTCAATATCTTTGTTTACTTCCGCACTGATAGTCACAATGTACTCCGGTGTTTCCGTTACACTTTGCGGCGGCACGATAGCAGCGGGCCCGCGACGATGACGAGACACGACGCGGTCGGGTCGCGCGAGCGTACTGAACTGGCGGCAGGCCACCCAGCGGCGAGACTCCCGCGTACATGCGCACTCACAATCCTTTCCTTTAAGCCCTTTGTGAATTTCACATCCGTAAGCGTCCCCGCATTGGCTAAAGATGAACTTGATAATATTATAGCCAGGATGTGGTTACGCTCTACGCTACCTTTATTGCGGAATTCGCATTGTTAGCAGGACTGTTAAAATTTTATTGGTACAAATTTTCTCACCTTTTTTATTAATTTCAAAGTTGTTCAAAGTTGTTTGGTCCATTAGAATTTGTTTTAAATTGTTATATTGTTTCCGCAGTTTGTCTGTTAAAATTGTTATAATATACTATTGTTTTCAATTACTTTTTTATTTTCCTATCCCGTTTGCGATTTTGTTACAGCTCGTTAGTAGTTGTTCTTTTGTTCTAATAGAACGTATATAAAGCATTTTATCTCCGCTATTTACACTGAGGCCGTTGTGTACTTAGGACGATCATCTAACACAGCTAGCTGAGCAGACATAAAGCGGGAAATGCCAATAAGCAATAGAACTGCAATATTTGACTTTATATGAAAATGAATAAATAAATGAATGAACAATGAAGTAATTGATATTCTTTGAATAAAATGGTTTTACACTATTCATTGTTCCAAAAATGCCGCTTTTCCAAGTATAAACTTTTATTTTAAGATAGTCACGTGTTTGAGAAATAATAATTATAAGGCATTTAAGAACCGATTTGAGTTAAAAAAATTTATCAATCTCAGTAGATTGTGTTTTATGTTGGTAATTATCTAAACAGCGTACGCAATCATTTATGCGTACGTACATAATGTTTATTCAAATGAGTGTACTGCTGTGTCGTAAACCCAGTGGAATTAGCAATCTCTACACAGCTCATTACTCAGGTGCCAATTTAAATGACAGTAATGCTGACTCATAAATCAATTAATAGGATTAATCAGTCCCAAGCTTAATGATTTATGACGTTAGCATATTTTATTAGCATATTACTAGTATTTATATTACTTTGATGATCTGAAAACCTGAGAAACCTGATAGATCCATGGTGTTGCCATATTTCAAGGTGTGTGAACTATGCCCATTGTAAATAGAAAATGATGAAACAATGATAGTAAACGAATGGTGTTTATGTGTATGTATAAATATTACAGTATTGTGAAATACTGTTAATTAAAAATAGGATGGACAAAACACTCGGAGCCCTAGCGCGGTTGCAAATCGCAAGCGACCTGTAAAATTAAGTAACGCCAATTTCTATCGGCGCTTGGCTAGCTGTCGCTAATGCCAAATTTTACGAGCGTTAAGACATACCTGTGGAAATATGTTAAGAAGTGGACTTTGGGTGTTATCATTAGAAAAAAATTGTAAAAGCTTCTCGAAAGTCTTTAGATAGCATGTAAATTTTCTACGACCCTATTGGCTACTAATCTACTTATATACATGAACCTACTATTAAACACTAGACCGATGTAGTCCCGTCTACCCCAGATATGAGAGGAAGATATGTGTTGAAGATGCATGATTGGGCCGTTCGTCCAGTGGTCAGAGATCCCGGCTACAGTCAGGGATTGTGGGTTCGCTTCCCTTCCACCCGCCTATTTAAGCCTGTAACACATAATATGCTTTGCACTACAAATCTCTTTATCATTGAAATAACAAATAATTTTGGGAAAACTTGTATATTTTTTATTTCATAATAAATATTATGCCAAATTTATATAGTTTTTATTATAGAAAACAATGTATGTACTTGTATTATGCATATAAAAAAATCAGCAATCGTTTATTTACATGTATACACATATCCACAGATATAATTGGCAAATATTAGGAATATACAAGTATAACAAGCTATAAAGTTCCAGTTAGCGTGACGCTCTACGAAAACGGTGTAAACTGTAGACCGTGTCTACGAATGGTTCTCTTGAAAAGTATGACGCCGCGGCGGTTTTAAAAATGGAAAAAGTCTCTGTGCTTCTAATTATTTCCGTTGGAAAGGATTTGCGGCAAGCGCAGGATATGAGAGTAATTAAACTGCGCGCCTGCAAGAGCAAAAACTTTTCAAGAATTAGTATTTATAACAGAACTTAACAATGAAACTATTTTAATGAATTAAATTCTTGGGAGTAAATACATAGGTAGAAAAGTGGTATTTCTAATAAGAACTCACTCACGTCTAGAATAAGAACTCACGTCTAGACGATTCCTCGAAAACACATCCACCTTCATTACCTCATTCGGGCTCATTTATGTCCGACATCCA
>DWGJ01004108.1:0-12173 GCA_018246895.1 Aspitha aspitha aspitha | reverse complement strand
ATTGTAAAAATAGTAATAAATCATTTACGCCTTTTTCATGCCGGTTGACAAGGACAAAGGATTTCCAACTCTATTGCTGCTAATTAGAGGTCAATTCACAATACTCGATTGTAATTATGACCTTTTTCTTCTAAAAATGTTTGATGTTGTTGTTTTATTCTATAAGTGTCCATAAATAAACCTTTCTTTACAAGATGTGTCATATCAAATCGATGTGAACTAGGTAGGTCTTTAAGTTTCGTATGTTGCTAATTGCCTGTGAAAGGACGAAATGTCTCCTAAAGCGAGTGACCTATTAGTTACACTTCACTATAAACGTTCCTTGTGTTCCTTTTTTTCTCTCATGTGACGTGTAATAAATTATTTTTATGTTGTATCGTGAAATAAATGTAGTATCGAATATGGTCGATGCCCGATTAAACCTGAAAAGAGTTACTGAACCTTTGTTGTTTATTTCAATCTCAAGGTTTAGCTGGCCAGTCACAAATCAAAAGCCAAGCACCGATGTACAGGCAGCGGCGTTTGGGGTTTACATGAGGATAATCCTTTGAAAGAAAGAAAGAAAGAAAGAAAGAAAAATATATTTATTGCTGTTTATGATAAACAAAAAAGAAGTTTCCAGAATCGTAGTCACGCTGTCTAAGTACCATTACATCAGCGTAACACAAATGTTTGCGGACACTAATGGCCGCGGCGCACTTGGCAGCTAACGGGTTAATCGATCTATGTTTGCTTTAATCTAAAGAGTATCGTACATTGGCTATTTTGTGCTTTTATAAACATATGAAAATAGTGTATTTTTTAATATTTCTTCAGTCATCTTGTTGGATTCGGGTTTCGTCTTGTGATAAAAATATTTAAAATCTACTACTCCACCCAAGCGCTACAGGTCAAATACCTGTATATTGGTATACTCTACGGGTATTTTTAGTTAGTCGTAGAGTCAGTCAGTCAGTCAGTTAGTCAGATAATGGGTATGATCACTCAACGAGAGTATTATTAACAGCAATTTAGATTAGTTGAATACTAAAATTTTGTAAGTCAATAATAGTACATCACCTATAATAGTAGGTAAAGAGTTACAGCGAAGTCGAAATAAAACTGAAGCTTCTGTTGACACAGTATTCGCCGACATAGTCAAAACGCTGCGTAACCTCCATTAATTCCCTCACCTTAAAAGAAAAGGGGGATATTTGAGAAAGGAACCATTTGCTCGCTATAACCCAACCCATCTTATACCCCGCCATGTAATCAAGACACATGTATCCCCTTACCGCCATAAATTTCCTCCGTTCCGATTCTTTTTCGATAATTATTACGCTGAGATTCTGTGCTTGTCGCCCCCGATTGGAGCAAATACCGTCGTAAGCTAATCCCGGTTTTATTTAGGTTAAATTTATTCGAGTAATTAGATGTTAATGTTTGCAAACGCAGCCCTCCTTACAAATGCCGCGTACAGCCTTGACGGGAGAATAATGAACTATTGGTTTAGGAAAGAAACAAAGAATGATTGAAAGTACATTTATTCGGGCATTTAAATAGTATTTATTTATTACACAAAATGCATTGAAATAGAATTGGAAGAGACTGATACCCGAACGTACGCTGTGAGTTAATGGATTGATATTTTATATCTGTAAATAATACTTCTGTTGCTATATCTTACATATATTGATGGTCCAAAATAAATATTTTTTCTTCTTTTGTAAAAATCTCTACAAAGTACAACCAGTGTTATCCGGCTTACCGTGACCACCCTCCGAATAGCGCTTCCTCATTTACACGAATGGACTCGTTCTGCAGTTTTTCGATTAGCACCCTCGTTTTTACCTCACAAACTTAAGTTGCGGAATTGATTTCCTTCGGATTTCCTCTCCGTCTCCCTTCGATGTCATGTGACTGTTCAAGAAACATTAACAAAGAAACCAACGAAATGCAATGTAGTCGTACTATTTGTGCGCCTGCAAGATATATAAACCATCTGAATAGATAATTTGTGGAAACATGGTAGAATTAAAACAATCACAGACTCAGTATAACCAGTGCAAAGCGAATTCCAAGTACACATTATCCTATTAACGAGTGGTATTCCAATACACTTGTACATACTTTTGAGCATTAAAACCAGACCAATCAGAAATCAGCCTTAGATATTTTTAAACGTAACTCTTTACTGTTGACCCAGCGATTAACGCAACTAGATGTGACAGTAGTGAGTTTTTTAGTTTTATCTACACGAAACAGTAACCAGACTGCGCTAGAATTCAGAATAGCATTTTTGCAACTGGAAATAGGAACTAATATAAACTTATCTCTTCATTTATGTCAACCAATGAGTGTTTTATGTATATTTTATTACGGCTTATATACATATGTACGAGTACATTTATTGCGATCATTGTAATGATCTATTTTTGGTTAGTACCAAACTATATGAGTATAAAGCGAGGTAACAGCAGTTATTGCCCTTAAATTTCATACATTATCGTGTGGCAAAATTGACTACATCAAAAATTTTTCTCGAATAATATACCGCTACTAGTACATACTAATATTATAAAGGCGAAAGTGAATATGTTTGTTTGTCGTTCTTTCACGTCGAATAGGACCAGCGGATCGATACAATTTTTTGGTATGGAGATAGTTGAAGCCTTGGTGAGTGACATAGGTTACTCCTTTTTCGCCGAAAAATATGGATTTTTCTCAGGAAAATACGTTTATCAAACATATAAAGTAGACGACTTTTTTAATTATATATATATTTTTTCTGTGTAATGTTAGCAAAAAAGCGTCTTTCCTTAGGATGTATTTTTATTGGACACTAAACCATCTGAATTGCCTCATCGATCTTTCTAGATCCTTCCAATTTACGGTTTTTCACACTAAATAATTCCCGGCATCGACTGCTTGGCGACAATTGATTGTGTTTGTTAGAGCAGAAACAGTTTTACGAGGTAGTAGTTTTAAATTGTTAAATGCAATACCCTTTTTACAATAGAACAACTCTATATGGCACGGACAGTTGTAAACGCTGAAAATGAGGTGGAAACTATTGGTTCTGTATTTTTTCTCCAATTGGCGATGTACAATATTGATACCCTTTTGAATAAAGTTTGAATGATTAATATCGCCAAAGGCCTATTTAATTTATATGTTCTGTTCATACTAATTCATTTCAATAAATTTGCGTTACACAAATATCTAAATATAAAGAATTTAATAGACGCTGAATAATAGTAACACGCATTAACATCAGCTGTAAGTGGAAAAAAGGATAATAGGATAAGGATAATAGGTATACCTTGTTGTAGTATGGTATTCGTCCGATAATGAGAGCCCACGTTATACCTTATCGTGTGTCACTCACCCGTAGTGATCTGCTTACAAATTGAGTTCAACAACTATCATACCACCATATCCAAACACAGCGTAACTAGAGAACCGATTCTAAATATTACTGACGTCAACTGCTCGTGCTACTTGCTTCCTCAACTGTGCATTTGATGCACAAATTAGATAAGTCTCCACGGATATGCAAGATATCCGCCTGACGGATGGTGGATATGCTACTATCGTACCTCATGTTCAGGGTTCCCGTGGGACTGCACTCGCTTACACTGTACATTGGCATTTGATTTAAACGCAGAGAGATCTAGCTATTGGTAATTTTGAACACTAAATACGTAGATATTAAAGTTTTTTAGTACTAAGTATATATGTAATATGAATTTCTTATGAAGACTCCTTAAATGAACATAGGTAAATACATACATAGATTATTATATAGAACATTAAATCAGCCATTTGTAAGTGCGTTGTTGGCGATAAATGTATTTCCAATTAAATAAGACAAAATCGAATACTTATAGCGGGGAGTAGCAAATGATACCAATAGCATAAGAATTTGAAATTTTATCCTTTTTCACATAAGATAGATAATAACTTAACATAAGATGTTTGTAAAGTATTTGGCGGTCGGTGGTTTCTGCCTACTCTGTAAAAGACACGGCATCAAAATAATTCACGTATTTTTATGTACTCGTACATTTAAAAATCTATGTCAATGATTGACTGCCTTTAAGCTATAAAGTCTCGGCAAGCATCAGAGATGTCAAGGGTCGAAAGAGCATGCCACTTATCATAGCTAACGTACTGACATGCGCTGACGTTCCTACGGGACTCAAGTTCATTGCATTTGCGAACGCATGTTTGATTGCTCATAATTTTTTTTTCTTTATACCTACATACTTGTGTCTCCACAGACTTGCCGTCCGTGCCGTTTTTATTTTAAGTCTGTTTTTGCAATTCGTAAATCTGTAGCTATATTGGTTTTGTTTGTTTTTACTCCCTCTTTCTTCACTCATCCTTACTGTTTTATTCGGTTTGCTCATACGAGTAACTTATCTAGTTTTACTTGGTAAAATAACTTGTATACAATTGATAAGCAGTAATTGCCTAGTGGTTTAAAATTCAACCATCTATTCTGGATGGCCTGGGTTCGGTCCTGGCTCTGAATCGTTACGTGCGTTCTATATCTAAAATTTAAATATCATGCGCTATAACGCTGAAGTAAAACATCGCGAGGAAACCTGCACACCTTATAGATGTTATAAAGTATATAATATTTTCTGAGGTGTGTGAAGTCTACCAATCTTTCTCATTGCGAGAGGAGAACAGTTCCAGCATTGGACCATTAAAAGGGTGGAAAAAAATTTGAAAACTATTAACTACTCGCTTCAATGCTGTATTATGCAATAACAGTTTGGGATTGGGTGCTGACCGGTCTATTGATTGCCTTTACACCTTTTCTTTTATATCGAGTTTTATGTGGTTCACAGACACTTGAATTGTTACTTGTTGTCTGTCTTAAAATGTGAGTTTGTTCAAAAATGTAGAATACGTGAATTATTCACAGACCCGTTGCTTAACTATGTATTAGCACACACTAAGGGGGTACGTTCCATCCTTGACAAAGAAGTACGTCGAAGTATAACTATGATGTGAGTTTGCTTTTCAATTGTTACTTGTTGTCTGTCTTAAAATGTGAGTTTGTTCAAAAATGTAGAATACGTGAATTTTTCACAGACCCGTTGCTTAACTATGTATTAACACACACTAAGGGGGTACGTTCCATCCTTGACAAAGAAGTACGTCGAAGTATAACTGTGATGTGAGTTTTGCTTTCAACTTTTATCATTAGTGCGCTATTCGAATCCTGTGTGCTTTGATTTTTTTTGATATGTTTTAAAACTTTCAATCCCGTGCGCAACCAATCCCTAATTGAAATGCTTCGATAACTGGTCACAAATGCGATACGCGCTACAATATTTCCCGAATCGAGGTTTTATCCATTCACTCATTCAATTTAAACTTTAGTAATTTCATTCGGTGAAGCAGGTTTTAGAAAAACAGTACCTAAAAGTTTTATTGAATAAAAACTAACGTTGGTGTATTTTGTTCTCAACTACTAGTGATAAATGTAAAAGATTATCTAGAATTTGTGGCTTCTTAATGGAATAAGTTAGATACCTATCTGAATATTTCATGTGAAATAAATTCATGGGATTTTAAACATTTAACGACATTTATATATAGCGCTTTAGAGCGCTTTTTTAGTTTTATACCACGTAATTTATACCCAAGAATGCTACTCGTAACTATTAACACTGGATGACAGTTGGAAGTCATTATTAAATGAGTTGAAAAGCTTTGAAAGATCATTCCTGTAAAAAGAACGTTAATAGCGCTCTGTAGAGTAGGAGCGTTACATTTCCGTTTCCGGTTGGAAAACGTATTCACAGAAAAATAAATTACGTACCTACACAATAATTCCACGTGCGTTGGAAGGGGAAGGCTTTCTTTAACGAAAATCACATTCATATTTATACAACGTGATGTCTGCCCTTTGTCTCAATTATTTACCCTTTGATGTTGGAGCGGTCCTCGACAACTTTTTGAGTGAAGAATTTATTGCTTAGAAAATAAAGGTTATGTTTACGAAATAGTGGAATAATACGAATATGAAAAAATATGAAGATAAGCTTTTAGGTCTTATATTTTATTGCAATAATACAAATACCTATCCATGACGTTTTCTTAAAGATGGAGCAGTGCTTGAAAATTTTTTCTTGAAACAATTTATTGCTTAAAATATGACGCGTATGTTGGGGAAATAGTAAAAATAAATGAATTACGCAAAATTATCTCACGTTTTATAATATAACTAGTAATAGTAACATAGTAAGGATATCACCGAGTGACGAGTATATAGGAGTAGCACATACCTCATATACATTACTTTTCATTCGCCCTTTGTCTCAATTACTTACCCTTTAGGGCTGACAAAATTAAGAGCTCAAATCGTAACTAATTTTGCCAGATAGTATGTACAGTTTTCGATATCACACGTATCATGACTTGCACTATAATATACAAACGATATGCATACAAATCAATTCGTTTTATCTTTTTCTATCACACCGGAGTATAATAGAAAGAGATAAAACGAGCTTAACTTATTCGGAAATGAGTTAAGGGGGACCGAGAAGGAAACATATAATGTAGGTTAAGAATTTGATATGAATAAAGTTTAAAGATAAATTGTGGTAATTACATTGAAATGGTATTTATCTATATGTAGATTTCTGTGACTGAATGTTATTCCATTAACTGTAGATTTTTATACAATTGACTTATTGTACCATAATATTGTAGATACATTGTACTTACTATACACTTGCAGTATTATTCAATACAATATACTATAGTAGCCGCAGTAATGTAAACGAAAGTAATTTCTGTTAGGTTGACTTTATATATGTATTCTTGTTGTTCGACCCATTTTTTTCTTAGTCCACTGCTGTACCAAGTCTCCTCTCATAGTGAGAAAGATTTAAGCCATAGTCTACCACGCGGGCCTAGTGCAGATTGGTAGACTTCGCACACCTCAGAAAATATTATATACTTATAATATCTGTAAGGTGTATTAAGTATATAATATAATATATAATAATATCTTTATATGTATTAAGCGATAGTAAATATGTAAACGACATTAACAATGGGCGAGCGAGCCGTGCATGTTACAGGGATATCATAAAAACTGGCAATCTGTGAATAGTCGGTGCCAATAAAATTTCACGTAGTGTAAAGCAAATAAAATGTGTTTCCAACGGCTTGCCAATAAAATCCGATGAGTCAGTCGTTGCGGTATTTTTTTTGTAACTAGCTGCAATGAACTCTCACAGGCTGTTAAGGTATGGAAAAATTAAAAATCATTAGTTAAGTGACTTACAACAAGTATCGTGCTTCGTAGAATTAATTACACAAAGTCTTCTTGTTATTTAGCTTAAAGTTTCATTTGACAACGTTTTCTACTTTGTACCTGATGTGGTATTACTGGGCTAGTGTCCTTGTTGGGAACACGTAAGCTACATGTATTATCAGAGTGACATAAATGAATATTGATGTAATATTTGCGAGAGTCTACGAATTCAATTTTATTCAATATACAGTAAATGCAAGTGCAACTGTTTGAAAGCTAAAATGGGTACAATGAGAAACTTCTTGCCGCCCGAACCCGAGTAATACAATCATATATATGCGTGCTCGGATTTGAACCCAGACCCTTGGAGAGGTTGACTGAACATACATAACATCACGCCAGGTTCCTAACGGGGTAGGCATAAAGCAGCGAGTGCCAAATATCTCGGTCCTTACAAACCTGCCGTGCTTCATCTACATTCATCATTCTCTTCATGCATTTTTTTTCTTCATTCTCATTTTCTTCAGGTTGACTGAAATTCAGACTAATAGGCCATCACTGCTCACTATCGCTATAATCCACACGCTATTACATGCTATTGCGATTAAAGACCTCAAACGGTATATAAATAAATAAATAACTGGGGACAATTCCACACATGGCTGTCTGATCCCAAATTAGGCAATTTAATGCCTGTTATGGTAACCGGACAGCTGATAAACATACACATATACATACAATATAGTACTTATATAGATATTTTTATTACGACCAGACACAGAACAGACAAATGTGCTCATCACACAAATGTCCGTCCTGGGTGGGAATGGAACCCACGACCTCCGGTTTTGCAGTCAGGGTCTCTAACCACTCGACCACGAGGCCAGTCGTGTAAGTGTAAGAATCGTGACTGTGGGTACTTAAAAATAGTCTGATTAAAAACTAGTCAAAATGTCCTAAGAGTCATACAATTAATTTTTGTTCTGGATGGAAATCGTACTCAAAACCGTCGGCTTAGCAGACAGACTTACTAAACTTTAGACCAACAGTTATATATGTATGTAGTTAAACATGAATACTGTCGTATATATTCATGTAGAACGTTCTCCTATAAACGCGATTAGTACAAACCTGAGCTAAACAAATAAAAAAACAGTAAATAAAAAGATAATATTATTTACAAAATTAGTTTTATTCACGCCCAAGTTATGTCTATTGTCTCAAGACTTCCAATAAAACAAACACCAGTAACGTAGACTATTAAATAACAGAAAAGATTGATATAAAACTTAATAAAAATTATTACTCAATGTTATTTTGTAATAAATGTTTAATAAAACGGTCAGAATAATAAAAAGAATCCAAGGTATTCATTGTCGAAATTTAAGAACGCAGTAAATAAAAGCCTCCTACCGCTTTTATACAGATCCTCTAATATTATAAATGCGAAAGTTTGAGTACGTATGGATGTTTGTTACTCTATCACGCAAATACCATTGAACCGATTACGATGAAATTTAGTATTTAGGTAGCTGAAGACCCAGAATAGCACATAGGCTACTTTTTATTCCGGAGTTCCTCAAGGATCGGAATTTACACGGGAATAACGAGAATTAGTAGAACTTTGTATCCTAGAATTCTCCCGGGGTCGGTATTGAGGCGGGAAAAACTTTGTGCCACACCGATTTCCACGCGAGCGAAACCGCGAACACATCTAGTCCATAATATTTCCGGCAGCTATACAGTCCATATTCTAACTATGCCGCGATCTTATTGTTCAAGCTAATGCCAGGCAAAAATCAGTATATTATTTTTCAGACTTTTCCAATTAATCTGAAAAACACTGTTGAAACACTCTATAAAATGTTTTTTTTTTATAAAACTTATCCATATCCTAATTAAATTGTAGAAATTAGTAAGTTTGAGTCAAAAGATACACCTGAACTAATAATTATTATGACACTTTTATTGAATTATCAAATTTCAAGGCGATTAAGCGCTGATGAGCCATTCCTTGAAATCTAATAAAAAATTGAAACCGTCTTGATATTTTAAGGTGTGCTTGGGTGTGACGTAATGAAAATTAAAACAGGACTCTTTGAGATCGCGGCGGCTTCTCCAATATTTGATTGGGAGTGTCGAGCGTCGAATTTCCAAATGCGGCCGAAAATATAATTAAAAGTCCAACCGGCTCCAAAGGTGTACTTCAAAAGACAGTTTATTAAACGTGGGCGCTTTTTTATATTCTGAAAGGAGTTTCTTTATTTATATATATTTATGAGCAATCTTGTTACCATTATTATTAAGTATGTTACCACCACGCTCAGACCGAAACGGGATAGGTGTATTAGCACCGAGTGCCAAATGTAATATTAAAAGATAATGTCTTTTAATATCTATACTTATAATAAATGTGTAGAGAGGTCAATTTTGTCTGTCTGTATAACCGTTATAGAAAAAAAACTAGTAGACGGATTTTAACGAAACTTGGTACAATTATTTTTCATACTCCTGAGCTGGTTATAGTATACTTTTCATCACGATACAATCAATAGGCGCAGAGCAGTGAAGGTAAATGTTGGGAAAACGGGAGAAGTTACTCCATTTTTTAAGCTCCTACATCAATAAATAGTGGAGAAATACTGTTTTATACCTATGCGAAGCAGGGGCGGGCCGCTAGTATATAATATATCTATGGCCATGACTCACCCCGGCTGACCTACATAGCGAGTCATGTTCTATGCCCGAATAACATTTTAGGGGGAAAATAAATTATTGTACCGATACAACAATCAATTACATTTATTGTACTCGTACGATAAATACCATTGCACCCAGTAAAACGCCAGTTACTCGCGAAATCTATTTTGCAATTTAAATGAATATTATTACACTTTCAAACTCATCCCTCGTTATGTCTACGTAGAAATTAGTTCGACGAATAAATTTATTAGTCATTCAAAGTCGAGACAAAGTTCAAATTCAATGTCGGAAACGCGCGTCTGTCGTCTGTCGTTAAGTCACACCGCACCCGCATATTTTACCAGTAAGGTAACCAAAACTTTTTTTTACGTTTGGCTGACAAACAGACGGACGGATCACCTGATGGTGAAGAAACACCTGCGCTTACGAACATGGCCAACACCAGAGACATCGCCTACGCGTCGCCAGCCTTGAAGGACTCTTAGGGTGCGTTTCCATCGGGGATGTGCGTGGATGCGTACCGAGGAATGTGTTTTTCTAAACAAAATATTTATATTTTATATTTTTTTTTATTTTATATTTTTATAAACTACACACTTACTAAAGCGTAATTTAAAAAAGTAACAAATCTATTAAAAGTAACAAAGCATGACTATAGGGTTTAATTTGCTATGTTGGCAAATCTGACTACCTATGTGTGACATCACACTAGGCAGCGGGGGTCTCACACAGATGTGACCGACTACGACAGGGACGGAGGGGTCAGAAAAATCAAGAAATTAGATACACACATATCGTCACGCCAGGTCCCTTGTGAGGTAGGCAGAAGGCAGCGAGTGCCAAATATCTCTGTCCTTACAAACCTGCAATGCTTCATCTACATTCATCATTGTCTTCATGCATACACGCCGGTTTCGGAGGCGCTTGACTCCCCCATGACTGTCCTATCATGAAATTCATGTGACATAATTTATGTATGACCCCTTATTAACGTCTTTTTTGAAAAACCCCATGTCGCAGCGCGCAAGGATCACATCGGAGGAGAGCCCGTTCGGGGGAATATATGCAGAATTTAGACAATATCTGAGCCGCACCGCAAGCAGCGTGTTGAACTAGCCTCCAGGCCGGACGCGGCTACCGAAAAGAACCTAAAGGTGAGTATACACTAGAGCATTTTCTCGAACAATTCTGTGTAATATAACGTTCTTACGAATGGTAGATACAATACAGATAAAAGCTCAGTTTCGTGATCGACGTCTGTTTCGTTGTTCTGTTACAAGTAAATCCTCTAGTCTCTATTCACCTTTACGTTGGTACGGGAAAAACATTGTTGCAGCCAAACAAAATCTAAGTATCTTTTTACGTATTACCAAATATTAATTTCTTGCGTCGGCTCGAAATACAGTAAAAAGTGATGTGGCGTTTTTTTTTTCCAATATCACTCCATATCCCGTACATAATATTCGATTGGACAATGTAGCGGACATTGCAAATAGATATGCACAAAAGCATAAAAACATCGGTTCGTCTCTCGCGCTTTTCCGTACGACCGACCGTATAATACCTACATTCATGAATAAAGCGACGGGATGAGAATATTTCTTTGTATGTATTTATGCAATCTTCGATCATCTTGCATCATCTTGGCAGGTGGAGAGGCGTGTAGGTATACCTACGGTCCGCGCGGGCGAGTGTCACCGCTTCACCCATTGCTAAAGGCGTGGATCCCGGTCCACGTGTATGATGAACGCGACCTTATCCACGAGCGGCGGCATTAGCCGACCGCTGAGCTCACTCCCAGTGAATTCACAATACGAACGGGATTGCACTAGTTGTGCACAAAGCGCAATCATTCTTGAACTGTGTGACCTACATTAAATCATATCTGATAATACATAAGTCTAGACTAGACCTTTCAGATACTTATACGAGACATGGTAGTAATGAGTAAGCTACGTGCCACGTGCGAGTGTTCACTCCAATATTGATGGTCGATTTTTAGTCTGCAAACCAAGGTCTTAGGGTGCGTTTCCACCAGGGATGAGCGAGGATGCGTAGCGAGGAATGTGTCTGTTTAGAAACAATAGGAGAGAAACCTCGCTCCGCTAAGCGAGGCTAGGTAAATGAAGGAATCCTATTGGTTCTTAACAAACACATTCCTCCCAACGCAGCCTCGCTCATCCTTGGTAGAAACGCACCCTTAAGG
>DWGJ01004107.1:0-12175 GCA_018246895.1 Aspitha aspitha aspitha | reverse complement strand
GTTGAGTCTGAAGGTAGGGTTCGTTGTCAGCCACGCCAAGCACCTGATCGGCGACACGATCCGGCGCAACGCGTCGCCCGTGCGGCTGGAGGGCGCGCTGGACGGCGCGCTGGCCGGCTCGCGCGCCTCGCTCGACTCCGCCAACTCGGACGAGGCGCCGCGCCCCAGAGAGGTTTATACTCGTACTCACCGTACTCATCGTATCTCACTTATTTTATCTACATAGTTGTTTAGTTACAATATATACATCCTGAAATGTATATGTGCTTCTATTTCTTATCTTGCTTTTATTTATCTTTTTAAATAATAATATTGGAAATATTATAGTTGTTGTTTTAATACAGATATATTCTAATTTATCTCTATAATTTTCTAACGAATGGTGCGGTAACTATGTTAATTTATGTATTCGATCGATTGCAGAAGTCACCCCATAATAATTCCCGAGCCCTACTTCATAGCTTCTCAACGAACGATGCCGCGCTGGGGGAGTATAAGTACACTGTAACGTTTGGAGACCTTTCCCTCAAAATCACGGGCAACAACTTGGACTTTGTTAAAGTAAGAATTGTGATGTATGTATGTATGTATGTATGTAATTTGTATAAAGCATACAAAAAATTACTATTTGGAGTATATATGATTGATTTGGTACACAATATCTCAGCTTCCAGCCTAAAGTGATTCATAAACTATGAATAATGTAGTACAAAGTCATCTGCTCAAATTGTGAATGAACTCATCCATCAGAACTGTTATGTGAGTTATGTCATAAAAAAAGGATTTAAAGCAGTCAATTTAATTTTTCAAAGACTTAGTCCAACACAGATTCACAACTATGTTGGGAATTGACTCTTTGTTTTACTGTCTTTACATGTAATGATTGATTTGCCTATAACCGCCACACATTTGGAATTGAATAAATATATAGCAGGACACAGATTTGTATTTCATTATGTAGTTGGTCTCGTCACAAATTTTAATCAAACAGACTGGCGCGACAATTCGGTGGGGCCAATACATGTAAAAGGATCAATCTTAAATATGTATGTACGTAACCGTTTCATAAAAAGACGTGGTTTTCCACAGACTGCGAAGCTAGTGTTGGACGAGTACTTCGAAAGCGCCGGCGCTCTGGAAGTACTCGGCGCGGGCTCGGGAGACTTCTTCACGCTGTCGCAGCGGCCCGGCGCCGCGCTGCTGCTGCACGACGAGCTCGCGCTCAACGGCGGCGACGACGACGTGTTCGCGGCCGACGCGCCCGCCGCCAGCGCCGCGCCCGCCGCCGGCGACGCCGCCGCTGACGACGCCGGTAAGACCACCTCGCTTCTGTAAGCCGACGGGGATGTAATGGAAACGCTGTGTTTCTCGTGAAGAGGCGCCTCTGCGGTCCACCACGGTAAATAAACTCCTAAGCTATCTAGGTACGAGTCTAGCAACAAGGTATAAAAGAATTTAATTGATGATGACGGATGATGACGGATGACAGGTGTATTAGTAAATATTTTTCATGGAATTGAATGACAAGGATCAGAAAAGATGTCTGTAGGCCATGTCGGCGTCGGCTACACCGATCGGAATGCCCGTTAAATTCTCGACACGCTTACACCAACGTGAAGGAGTAAAGGAAACTCATGAATCAATTGGGTGTTAGATTATTATTGTTATTCATTATACTTCCATGAAACCTATATAGTAACAGATATATTTACTATGATATTTATCTAATTTATCTTCTATGAAAGTGGCATGTAGGTTGGCTTTTTAGAAGGAAAATATCCAATAAAGCATCACATCAGAGTTTTATAATACCCAAATACCCATATTTTTTTTTACCAAAAATGACACTAACTGTAGTTGAAGAAATAACAGCTTCTGGATATGCATGGATTTGTGGAGTTCCTACTAAAGTGACAGTGTGGAATATACACTATTCGTAACATTTTGATATTACACAAAAAATGACTGACTGAAGCATGTAGGAATAGAACAGATATTTGATTGAAAAATATCATGACATAAATCCATATTGAATTTATTAGAATATACATATCTCTTCACTTTGTTCCATTTTTATTTGATATCATGTTGAATATTTATCGTATTTATGTATTTATTTACATGTCATATCTTAACAAATTTATCGATAAATCACCAACCGACCATTCATCACACGGCTGTGGCAAGGTGTCTTCCAAATTTTTGTTGCAATCACTTTTAACATCGGCCATTGTTAAATATTAATCGCATTACCTGCCCCTGGACTGAAACGTTCATAAGCTACTACTTCAGTGCATTTTGTTTGTGTAAGAATGCTTTTATGTTAATTTGGTTATCTTATTACTGAGGTAGCGTCTTCTGAGCGAATTTCAGTTTAGCTGTGACGCATTTTCGTTAATAGGTTTATTGTTAAGAATTAAGATTTTTTTTTTAAGTTTCACAGAGCAACTCATAGTTCTGAAATATTAATGTTCTATTTAGGTGATTTCGATCTTATTTCAAAGTTGTTCAGAAATTTGTTATTGAATTCTTGCATTACAGATATTTTGTATTTATTTACATAATCTATTGTTGTACATTTCAGTCATTCTATTGTTATTTCAACACTTAACGTTATACTTAATTATTGTCATAGAATTCTCAAATAATAAGTATAAATCTTACGCCCAGAACTACACGTGAGTGACTATGTGAATTTATTTTAATGCGTTGGTAGTTTTTTACAATTTGACCTAGAGGGTCCTCATTTGTGTTTAAATGAAATATGAGTATAATGCGTCACGGCGGCCGCGTTTATATGTGGGTGGGTGGTGGATGGTCGGTGGTTGGCCGTGCGGCGCGTGACGGCGGCGTGCGTTGTGTGCAGCGGGCGGGGACGGCGCCGCGCCGCGCCGGCCGCGCTTCTCGCGCGCCACCTCCACCGACAAGAACCAAGGTAAGGCGAGCGCACACCCACCGCTCCACACCACCGTCCCCACTTTCCTTGTACTCCACGATGCTCGATCTCGTGGATTCTGTAGTAATGATTCATGTTTCGATTTGAAACTACCTATAAATTTGTCAAACCAAATCAACAGCCGAGACCCAGCACAGTACTATTTTGCGAAGTAGTGGAGCAGGTAGTATCCTCGTAGTCATATTTTACATTAAAAAATCTACTTTTATCAAATTTTCAGTCTTATACATGTTTGCAAACTACATATGACTATTTTGAGTCACATCAATATAAATAAAAGTGCCAAGAGTTGATCCACAGATTTATGTCCCTAATGAATTCACAAATTTCTCAACATTTGCGCCAGGAATCACGTATATCATTGTTTTATCCTACCAAGGCCAACTCAAAGTTATGGATGAGTTTATCATTGTCAATGTTTCAAAAAATGTATACCAAATATGAACGATTATATAATCATAAGCTTGGGCTTGTCCTTAGCTACAGATTATACACAAATATTGTATACATACACTAGTGGACCTGACCACGCGTTGCCGTGGTTATACATGTCAAATCATATATGTTAAATATCGTGCGTTCAGACATTTATTATTTATTTATTTTATAAAAACTATCCTATCTTTTAAGGTAAAATATTAATAATGTTATGTACAAAATTGTATTGAAATCGGTACATTGGTTTCGGAGATTTTCGCAAACGAACATCGTGACAAGGGATTTTTATATATATAAGAGATAAAACATCACTTAACACAAATCTCTTATAGAACTCGATAAGATTAATTTAAATATTGTATTTTATAGGTCAATCCCTTACCAATTCCTTGTTGGAAACGAGCTTAATATGAGGTTATGGCTTAGGCCATAGTCTACCAGAATTGGCTGGATTACACGGATTGGCTGATTTTTAATTCCAATGAAGACATTGGTGTATTTAAAAACCTTTCAAATGTAAACTACAAGTGTGACAACTGCCGCCTCATGGCCTACAGATTAGATATGTTGGACTATCAACTGCCAGAAGTCTTCTTGTATATATTTTTAAATATCTACTAATAGAATTAAACTAATGTAAAATTTATGTCAACAATATCCATCAGACAGTAACAAGAGCATTACGACTTTTAGAACTGTTCAATAATTTCTCATGTATTTTGAATTTATCCGAAGCATTATATATATGTATGTATATCACCTATAAAGCAAATGTAATAACAACCCATTAACAAACATTTAGCATGTAACTTGTTCACTTACATTGCGTTCATTTCGTGCCATATTTATGCTGATGTCAGACAAAAATAATATTAACTAATAACGTTGCTTTGAAGAAACATGCCTGTGAATAATTTTTATAAGCTAGCTATGTGCATGTGGATGTTTGCTCTTTGCAGTATTTGGTGTGTAATACATTATATTTTTGTTTGGTTTAATGCTAACAAGTTATGTTTAAGTATTATGTGTCTGTATTATGTATATTTTGCAAATATAAAGTATACTTCTCTGCATATTCCTGGCATGTTTTTTTACATTTACTGTTAAGAACATGTTAGAAGTACTCCGTTACTCTATCATACATGTTAATCCGTATATCCGTAGATCATAAGACAGTTTCGGATTCATACATTTGACGCTATACGCCATTGGCCTAGGTTTGTGGTTTGAGTTTCGGAATTATTTTTCGTTACTTTCGCAAATTCGTTACACAATCGGTCGCCGGTGCGGATGCACGCAGACGTCCCGCGTTACACACGCAGCCGGCCGCACGGCAGCCGAGGTCCCCGCGAGCGCGAGCGCGTGTTGTACGGAGCATGTGTGTGCAGGTGCGGGCGGCGCGCGGCAGACGTACACGTACGAGACGCTGGTGCAGTACGCCGACTCGCCGCTCAGCAAGCTGCCGCCCGCCGGGCTCGCCGCCTTCCCGCCCGACCTCGCGCGCAAGGTAACGCCGCTGGCGCCGCGCAAGCGCCCCGCGCCCCCGCTCCACATCCTGCACCCGCACCCGCTGCACCCCGTGCACCCCTCGCACCCCTCGCTCGCCTCGCTCGCCCAGCTCACCTCCCACCACGTGCCCTACTCCGGCTACGCGCGCGCCTGGCCGCCGCAACACCACCCTAACTACCTCGCCGCCCTGCTCTGCCGAAACTTCTATTGAGTCTACACTGAACATACTTCCGGATCGTCTCTTTTGTCATTAACTACGAGCTCCCGCGTCTTTTAGTTAAACATCGAGCTCCGTATACGATTCGTATCCGACTCTCAGGAACGGAATGTTGGCAAATATTTATGCATGAGAAAAATATAAATGGATGAGTATGGACGTCACTTCGCGGAGTAGGGTGATTGCAGCGACGGGGAGATCGCTATCCGACGAGTGGACGTTTCCTTCCGCAGCCGCCAGCCGAGGCCGCGGAGCGCGGGCGCGGCGATGCCGCTGCCTAGCTCGCTCTCCGCTCCCCGGCCCCCCCGGCCCTAGCGGCCCCCGCCCCCTGCTGCGACCACTCTCCCGCCCCGTCCCGTCTCCCTCCGACGGCGAACCGTCACTTCTGTACACTTGATTGAAATCTGAAGCAAAATGTTTAACATTTTGTTTTGGATCTTTCGATGTAGTCCCGCGTTATCGTTCGGTCGGCTTTGTTTGTTATAACGATAGTATTAACACAGTTTGCTTAGTATTGTATATTCGCTAAATACGATGAAAGATATTATATCTATCTTTAGTCACGTTTAACGATTTGCTATTGAGCACTGTACGCATATTTACCAAATTAACAGCACGTACTTCGCAAATTTACCGATTAACAAAATCATGCCTTGAACGCACAACGCTCGTAAACGGGACCGCAGTAGTCAAAGTCGTAACAATCCCAGTGTGTAATAGTGGTATTTCTTTAAGAAACGATAATCTAGTCAAATTTATAATTGAAACGTTGACACTCGTACATTGTTGAAACCTAAGATTAATATAATTTAGGGAAACAGTATTATTAATAGTAAGCGGTATGTGATCTCGGTAGAGTAAGAGTTGCACGTTGAAAATAAGACCGATACTAGTGATATGGCTGAATTTGATAAGAGCTCGCTTTACTTTAGGTTATTACTGTTACATTGTTTATTACTTGACAGATCTGACCAATTCTATGATCTCAATAAATTCGGCTATTAAGCAATTCAATTATAAAGTCTTTTTATTTATGGTAATATTGATTCATGACAATATACCATATTGATTCATGAAATTGGGAAATAATAATATTTTAGTGTGTTATATTCTCTGTTAATTGTTGGATTTTTATTCATAGTAAATATAATAATTTGTTTATGACTAATTTATTCCGAAAATTGTATCTAACTTGAGTAAATTTTATGTTATTGCTGCTTGGACAGAACGGATATACGAGAGGGTTGCAACAGGTATTAAGTGACTGATTGATTAAATGCGCATTTGCTTTGTTCCATTGCTTAACTTTATATATTAATATATGTACCGCCATATTCGCGTGTCAATAAATTCCCTGTGGTATATTGACGTTCTGTTTGTTGTTTTATTAAATATATATGTTTAAAAAGTGTTATATTGTCTTTCTTTGCTGTTCCTTCTAACTCTGATCATCTCGGTATTTTATATTTCAACTTACTAACGGCTTTGGTGATTTTGTTTGCTTCTACCACCACCAATCAATTGCTAACATATTATGTAGAGTTATGACACGTGCACGATATTGTGATACTCTGATTTCGCGCAGTCGAAGAAAACATTCGACATTAATTACATAATACCTTGTTGTTACATGTATTTTTTTATCGCAATAAGGGTTCATTCTAAGTACAGTTGTGTGTATTAATTTTCTCTAATAAGTTACTTTAATTAAATGTACTAGAGAGATGTACCGTATAATTGCAATAGTGTCACGCAGGGAGGGATGCAATTGTGCGAAATCAGATTAACACTGGAACACTAGAGAAACGTTCGCATGACCCGACACGGATAAGTATTGATACAATGAGAATATTTATAGTGATCGATGTTGTTGGTTGAATTTGTTCGTTGTGTGTGTGTGTGTCGCGGGCGGTCGACTAATGCGGTGTGTGTGTGTGTGGTACAGAGCTGCCTGGAGTTCGACAGCGCTTCGTACCTGAAGAAGGTGCGCGCGGCGGCCGCCACCACCGTGGCCGCCGTGGACGCGCCTGACTCGCCCGAGCCCGAGTAGCGCCGCGCGCCCGCCCGCGCCGCGCTCGCTGCACGCACGCATCGCCCTCGACCGTGTAGCGGTGTACAAGCGTAGGACCGGCAGGTGGCGGGGCGATACGCTCGTCGTCCAAGCCCGCCACAGCACACGTTTCGCTCGCCTCGCGCTCACACTTGCACCGTACACGTGTAATTCCCGGGTGAAACACGAATGTCGAAGGTGGTGAGCGTATCTCGTGGGTGACTGATTTCTAGGGCCGTATGCCAATCGTGTGTGCCTTATGCGGAGTTGTTGATTAGCGATTAGGTTACAGAGATTTTTATAGTCAAAGACTTATTTGTAACGAATCGATAACCGTTTCTCGGCTAAGTTTCAAATATTCGATGCTTATTAAATGACTTATGTAAATATTATTGATTAATCCAAATTTGTTCTAGAAAGAAAACAACACCCGAGATTAACTCATTACGTGAATCCCTGTTTCATTAATCGGTATTATGTTATCTTTCAATCGATTTTAAATCGATGTTTACCTAGTTTTAATTGTTAATATCTTTATGCTATTGTTTTATCTGAGCATTAATTCTTAGAATTGGATGTTTGAAGGATCTAATGAGATAGGGATCCAAACACACCATTTTCTTGCACATGAGCACGTAAATGATTCCACATTCCGCGTACCAGCGGGCGAGCGAATTTTTTTTATTAAAAATCATGGTAACTAATGTAGATTTACCTAATTTAATTAATGTATGGCAGCAATAACTATACAATACGCCGTAACTTCGATAAGGAGTTACTATTTTGAATTCCCGAGATGGAATAATAGACGATTGGACGGGTGTAGATTAATATTGTCGGTGGAGCAAGCAACGACACATCATGATCGAAACGGCGTATCTGTCGCTTGTTACTAATTTAGCGGACTTATTTCACTTACTAAAGTATTAGCTCACCAAAATAATTTTCTAGTGTTGGTATAACATACCTCATTTATATTCTATTTAATTACTTTATTCTTTAAATGTTACTATGGTATTTTTTGAAAATTGTGATAAAATCTCTTCACGACAGCTAATTGCAACTATACAAAATGGGCTATAACTAGCTGTCTATTTTTTGTAATTATATTTAATGATCTCTTCAACAAAGCTCCAATAACCTGTAGAATGTCTTTAATGATTTGTTCTCTAGAAATCTTTTGCGTTCCATGAAGGAACCACAGCGGCAAAAGCGCTCAATGCTAGTGCCTAAAAACATGCAAAAGTAACAACTGAGAACAAACTTATCAAATGACATACGAATAAGTACGTGTATTTACGCGCAAGTTATCGAGGAATCTCTTTTGGACTCCTGTATTTAGATCTATAAACTGCATAGTTTCATGTCAATTCATCCAAGGACTTATTTCCTTGATAGCAGCACAACGCAATTTTCTTAAGATCCGTTCGATTGTTCAGCGTTGATATTTATATTGTTGTATATTGACTCGTGAAACGAATAGTTTCGGACGTCATCGATCAAGTGATTCCATTTATTTTAAGAGGAATGCGTGCATTTTTCTGTGTGTTTGTGTATACTCATTTTCAGATTGTATCTAGTATCTAGTGTCTAGTCCTGTCGAGTAGGTGTCGATTCTCACTATATCGTAAGCTTTTTTTAATTTCCGAGAAAGCCTGCCAATCGACGTGTTTATACACAAAAAAAAATATATGTTATATTTTATTTACTTTGTTGCATATTTAAAGAGTATTTATTGTAATTGCTGTGCACTAAACCAAAAAATATTGAAAGATTATATTTTAAATTCGTTTATATGCTAACTACTGTAATGACGATGGCTCTGTTCTGGCATTGGTTCGTCGCGGTGAGTAGGAATAATATGGAAATTGTGCTTTACTCGGCAGGTCGCGTTGTGATAGCATATCACGTTACACACGTTAGATGTGAGCTCATCGCGGCATGTGAGGCGCTGGAGTTATTTGTTGTCAGGCTTTCTCCTATAATCGTATTCAATAAGTAGACAATCGCGGAATGTCTGACTGCAACAGAAGATTATTTGTCTACTATGAGACTGTTCGTCACGATATATTATTATCTACGTAAACAAATATTATTACTATGCTAATGATCTTTTTGATTGCACATTTCGAAATATTTTGTGTACTTTTATAATATAAGGTTTGTATTTGTTATAACAAAATTTACAAAAAAAATTAAATATACAGTGTAATATTTTAAACACCATTTGACTTTGTAACATGCAATTAATTTCGCAGAACATTATGGTGGATTTCAATATGAAGCATGTCGTTTATTCACTATCGATGCATAATAAAAATAAAAATACGGCTGTGGCGTTCTATAGATTTCTGTGTGAACCGATGATAATGGTCGATGAATGTTACTTGTATGACACGCTCCAAACCAAACGCCACTTGAACATTTGGGTTATGGAGTTGAAATTTACAAAAGTAAAATAATTGATTTTTAAAACAAACTATGTCTACATCCAAAAACTCGGTGCTCTTCGGAGAAGTTTATTTACACATGTTTATTTAAAAATTAGAGACAAGTCTATAATTGGGAAAATTTATGATATACTAAATTTTCTAATATTACCAATTGTTTTATTTCATCCTTTCCTAAATTATACCTACAGGCACGGCATAGTTCCGAGTTGGGTCCGTCGAGCGATGACAGTCTATTGAATGATAAAAAGTTATTTGATAGCCTTGTTCAAATGTAAAGAGGAAAGTTTTGAGAGAAGACTGCCTCGAGAACAATTTTTAGATTTGTTGGTAAGTGCGACCAACGAGAGTAGGTTATTGTTTCTAAAAAACAAATGTAATTTTAATGTAAACAAAACCATAAAATAAAACTACAAATATATTGCAAAGAACAAAATATATTTACAATGATAAATACATAATTTGGCTACTATATACTACTTTGCTATTATTACAATTCTTTGAGAAACGCTTATATTACAATTTGCTAAAGTGTATATCAGCAAGTTTACCTTTATGTAGTTCGTCCTTAGTGAACTACTATTCGATTACAGACCGATATTGATATATGCTGTAAGCAGCTGCACAAATCAGCAGATTTAAATGGTAAAAATAAAATTAATATCAAAACTATTTAATACATTAAAATAATACAAATAATGTCTAGCGATAATTCCTATCAGAGCCTGTAGTACCATACTAAGCAGGCTCTGCGCCGTGGTGCCTAGACTGCTGATCAATATACATCATATACATTTCTAAATAGTTTCATTTTATACATTTCGCATAATTTTCACCCGGACATCAAACATTCGTGCTAATTACAAAAACTTCTGGCGGGTGGTATTCGGGCCCACAACCCAAACACACCAGTTTATTAAACCAGGTATTGAATGAGTTAAATTGTATATTGCTGCCAATGGTTTTTGCAAAAGTTTTTTTAAACAGAAAAAATATTGTTTATACAGACTTAAAATACGTTTAATACTTATGACTCCTGAAAAACAACATAACATAAGTACATGTAACCTAAATAATAGTTACAGTACCACCAGACTATATACATATATATTTTTCATTTTCCCAACAAATTTTCTTGCAACTTGAAAACGGATTAATAAATTTTTTATTACCCGGCGTGACAAAATCGTACATTTAAATCAAACTTACAAACAAATCGCTTAACACGTCTACTATAACACCCGTAATTATTGGCTGCATATCTCAAATCGTATATCTTCGAGTAATCACTGTGTGATCTTAGACTGCCTACTTGTTGTTTCCTATAAAGCATTACAATTAATTTATAGTGACAGTACAATAAATGAAATATGGTTAAATTATTAATTTAAAAATGTGCGATGAGAACCCTATTTCATCAATCTCATTGATTATTTCAATATCTGACTATATTACATACTAAATAGTACATATTGCAATAAACGGATTGTCCTTCTCCACGATGTTGTTTACATGAAGTCGTCGCCCCAATCCCCGCTACATGCATTAACTTGACGGAGTAGCAATATCAAATGCTAATATTATAATGATCATTCAATAGAACGATACAATCAGATTTATAAACTTTGCCGTTATTCAATATTGAATTCTACGTAATTTTCACAGTAGGAATGTAATATTCATTTGGCTATCTTGATTACACATATCTTAAAGTTAATATAAACATATATAATAACTTATTACCTACAATATTACTGTAACAATATGTTTGTTTCCGGTTAGAAACAGAAGCCGTAAAAAACCTCGACTGGAATGTAGAGCATTCATAAATGCCATCAATATGATTTCTAATAAGTCGAGGACCCAATCGTTATCAGTCGTTACAAGCGGATACTTGGTTAAAAGTGGAATCGGGAAGCTCACATTAAATGGTTATTTGCAAAAGCTTGTAAATTCAACACATGAGTAGGTACGTAGGTACACACAACGGGTAATACTAGTAATAGATAACAGATACAAATACAGAACAGAAGCGGGTAAATGAGACTATATTATATCTTATAGTCGATGGTTCATATAATTAAGCTCAAACATAAATAAATATATACAGACCAATACGGAACCACCTTCATTTTTTGAATTCTTAAAAATGAAGCAGTTTACCGCAACATAATACCTACATTATGTGGAGCTGTAAGTGTAACTAGCTACTCGTACTGACGCCAGCGGCCGCGGGAGCCTTCCATAATCTCATGTTATTTACAAGTGACTGTTATTACCGTTTAGGTACAGATTTAGGTATATAGGAAGACCAGAGTCGGAAAGTGCGATTCTTATCATCTAGACCAGCGGTCGGCAACCTTTTAGCAGTCAAGGGCCACTCGGTGGCAAAATAAACTAAAAGCGGGCCGCACTTGTAGTATAAACCCCAGAAGCCGAATAAACTTGTATAATTCTTCAAATCCCATAGAAAAAATAAAAATGCTCTTCAAATTGTTAAAACATTACGTTACGTTACGGGAAGCAAAACTCGCTAACGTTCGTTTGTTCTCTTG
>DWGJ01004106.1:0-12180 GCA_018246895.1 Aspitha aspitha aspitha | reverse complement strand
TGTACAGGTATGAAGGAAATACGTTTACTGTCTTTGTGCCAATAAGATGTTATACACGGTCAATAGCACTCCTCTATGTTTTGTTCATATCGATATAAATATGTGTTTAGCATGTTATAATTTAAAAAAGAAAGTTATTCTAAATTGTATTAGTATTTTAATTCAATAACTTAGTGATGCTGCCGCGCTAAATCTGATTAATGAGCACATTCAGTTAGACTGACCGGTGTTTCGTAAACTATTATATGTATGTAAATAAAAAAAAATTATAATACCGTTACATTTTGTAAGCTAATTTTTACCGTTGAGCACTCGAATGGAAATTTTTGACCTGCATTAATATTGCAACTTGCAAAGAGCAAGTTGCAATATTACCTTGACGTAACAGGCTGGATTAGATCAGTTCAGAACTTATAATCCATTTAATCCAACATTGATATGAAAAGGACGATTCATATTCATATGTCATTGTTAGAGTATGAAGTGTGCATATATTTAATTAAATAATGAATACATGTTACATACATACATAATTGTCTGAATTCCCATATGAATGTTTAGTTAGGTAAGTTCGTTGCAAAACGAAATTTGAATTCCGTCCAACATCATTTTGAAGTACATACGAGTACGTACATATTACTCGATCCCAAAGGAGAATGAACGTTAATTAATACCGCTTTTACTAAAGTACTTGTATTGCACTTCTATACACATGAGTATTAGATGTAATACCTCATTAGTATGCTAAACAACAATATTTATTTTAAGACCGGCATTGTATTATTTAGTAATAGGTACACAAATTAAAAAATTAAAAGATTTTTAGAAATAGCATGCATTCAGATGATTTAAATGTACAGCATAGAAATGAACATTGAATTGAAACAATTTTACGTAGAAAATAAATTTTACCGATAGTCCGTAAGCCTGCTTTTCTGCAGGCTATAGTCAAAATTTATTATGATAACATAATTATAATACTCACTCATTCAAGCCGAGTCTCAGCACAGGACCAGCTGATCTGAGCATGGCGTGAGCGTCAGCGTTGCTCATTCCCTTGGTGCTCTGACCATTGATTGATGAGATGACGTCACCCTCCCGGATCCCACTCAAGGACGCCTTCCTCCCTGGATTCACCTGGAAACAAATATCGTGAATGTTTACCAGCTTATAAAGCTTCTAAACAGTTTCGTGTTAGCTGAAGAAATTCTCCGGTCTATATATATATATATATATATATAGGTTTATTGATATAGATTTTTATGGTAATATTTGTAATAAGGTTTATAAAGAAATAATTTTTTACATCGGCAACACTTTACATTTAACTAATACCATGTCAAAATCGTATTATAATATAAAACAGTTCCTATGTATCAATTTATAGTAGGTATATACTCGTACATATTTATGTACCTGTACATGATTCTTTTCAAAAATAATAAATATACTCGTATGTAATAAGGCTTTTGTTATTACACAACTAAAAAGTAAGTTCGACTGCTTTTTCAATATATGAAATAACAACAACTACGAATATGCAGGTCAATAATTCTATAGACTATTTCAATGGGTATCCAAATCCTCAGTAAAATATTATAACAATGCTAAAAATATATTTGATGGATATCTTACACTCAACATTTAACCGCAAAATCATATCTGCTAAACATGAATAGTGTTTTTTGGAAGCTATTCACAATATCCGTCCACTGTCAGCCCCTTGAAATACAGAACACTAATATATGCCTTCAGGAAATGGAGCTAGTCTACAGCGCAGATGCTATTCACATTCACAGAACATTAAGTGTCTAGTGCATATACATTTATTGGCAGCCCTTTTATTTCCTCCCCCTGGAACTACGACCTTAGCTTTCGCAGTAACAAAGCATGAGTACTTCAAGGCTTCCCAGAAACAAATTAATAGATACAAGGTTAATGTCCAGCTACGAGTCGAATGTTTTTAAATTGTCCTCAAGGCCAACCATGATTCAAAAAGTGTATGTTCGATAATAACTATAACCGACCATTTTACTCGCGTTTCGAGTAATGTAAATTTAATTAGCAATTAATGATCTTATAGCATTACAGCCTGTTTCTCATAGGGGTAGGCAGAAAGCAAGTACCTTCTTCAATTTCCTTTGAATGTTCTAATGTGTATTATATCATTAAAGAAATAACTGGTTAACTATCTCGTATTCTAATTATAATACTAGGCATCGGCTAACTTAGGCATAGGCTAACTTTTATATTGAATCATCTTAAAGCAGATAGAGAAAGTATTGTAGAGATAGCCTTTTTTTCAAATTTTATATTCATATGTATAAATGCCTGATGCAGACAGAACAGAAAGTGTGAACAAAATACATAACTATAAATATGAATTTATATTCTTTGTTGTAGCAGCTAAACATTCTTACATTATTAGATCATATATCCGAGTGGTCAAAATTTTGTAATTTGATATCTATAGAGACGAAGCGCACATAGTATTGACGCGGCTGTAATCTGCAAACGCTTTTTGGATCGTTGGGATCTTCGGATTATTGTCGAATTATAACAAAATTCTCGGAAGCATTTCGGCGGGTTGATGAACTAGCAAAATCCATGAATTGCATTTCAAATAAACCACACTAAAGTACATTGGTAGTGTAAGCTCTAGATACTATTCAGTAGTTGGCAGAATCCTGTAATAGGTACGGTCTGTAGCCTCATACGCAGAAAAAATATATTGACACAAACATTATTTCAATAACGCAGTCAAAAATATGAAATCACTAAGTAAAACAGTAAAGTATAACAAAAGTTCTCGTTCAGAATTCAGTCTGACTCGTACTTAATACGAGTAAATTATGATAAAGTAGCGCTGCGTTACCGCATTCGGTTCGCGCCGTCTCGCCGCCGGTGAACAGAACTTCAACATGTTCCTGTCGGAAGCGGAACCGATCCTTGTCACTCAAATACTCTCACCAAAATCCAACACATTCACACATTTACACAACGTAAAGTTACACAACTCTCGCCTCCGAACGTGACGAGCTACACGAACACTTATTCCTCGACATGTTGAGCATTTACACGTTATAGTGATAATTATAAAAAAAATTACCGCAGTGACATTGGATAAAGCTATTACTTCGACCTACGATCGTTCCCCTAACGTAGGGATAGAAACGCGGGACAAATTCGCCCTATTCGTGAATCGTCCGGCTACCCCGTCAGAGCCAAGGGCGATACTAAGCTCAAAAGAGCACGCGATGTTAGAGCCAATTTCATCGAAACATTATATGGGCATTATTCGAATATGCATGCGCCGTGAACACATAGCTATTGTTATATCGGGGCTCGTCACTCGCTAAGAATATTAATCTCCTCGAAGGAGTCTCGAGGAGTCGTGCGGGTGCGTACTGGTCCCATGACTACGTGCAAAGCCTCCGTGTATTTTATTAGGACAATGAACCTCACCTTTGTATGGAAATAATTCGTAATAACAAGAACTTTAAAATACCTTATTAGGACTTTATAATTGAATGGTGATTTCTAGTTTATGACTATCAAAACAATTGCCTTATTTACTCGATTTATTACTGATTGGTACATGCATATTAGGGTATGTTACTTCATTTCATACACACAAATTTTTATCGCAAAATTTGACGTTTTATATGCCTTAATAATTTTAAAATGTGTAAAATTTTTATGTAACCTTAGTTTCTACATAATATCACAGTATTTATTTTGGTCGTGAAACCCAGTATTATTTAACCTTTGTATGTACCTACAAGAAAAGGGTCAGTGTCAGGAAACAATAGAGCAGATACAAGACTATCTAATGTGCCGACTAACACTGTGGGCGGGCGACCCACTTACAGATAATTGCTTATATAAAATATATTATAACTTTATCTTTTATTTTGGGTAAAAGCTTTCTTGGGATTATAAAGAAATGGAGAAAAGTATAAAGAACAACGCACCTACTGAATTTTAATAACCCAAACCAGATAACGCGATGCAAAAGTTAGCCATTGATAAAGTTCTCCTTAAAGTACATATTATGTTGATTATTTTATGTCTCATAATTTAAGTTTTTTAAATAATATTGTCGTTCGTATTCAATCACCGGTTTTTATGTTACATGTCGGTTAAATTTACCCATGTATTTAATGTATAAAGATGTAAAGACCTGTAAAAAAGATTACCCAAAATCCTTAAAACTTTTAAATTTCCTTTTTTTAATAAATATTACATGACAAATTTGGTTTGTTATTGACCTAACTATCATAAAACCATTACCAATCTTGAAAATCAATTACGACTTTCAAAAGGACAATAATACATAGTATACCTACTTAAGAACAAAGTACTGCAATTAGGGGTCGCATTAAACCACTGAGAAAGCTAGAATAAAAATCTCGCTGAAACATCATTGTTGGAAGTCATAGATAAAAAAATCTATTTCGTAAGTGAAATATCTGACAGAAGAGGCTAAAGAGAAATTTCTAAAGGTGAATACTGATTGTTCGAGGCTTCGAGTCGATGTGAGGCGGAAAGAAGAGCTTAAACGTGTATGAACTGCTCGTGCTCACAACGTGCATTGATGGAAATTCCTCGTCACGTCGCCGGCTTTAGAAATGCATAAATTTTCAACAGGAGCATTTTAAATCCGTTCCGATGTCGATAAAGTTGCTACTTATTCTCGTGGGAATATAAGAGTTACTCGTATGTACATTGAAAAGGAACATTCACACGGTAAAAAGTGTATTTTTTTAACCTTTACGTAATAGTACTTCACTAAACTATGAAACCGGTAATAAATTGATTTTTTTATACTACATTTTGATTTATTATTGACCAATTAAGTCTACAGCGACAGTTTTCTAGAGTGAGCATCAATATGATGTTAATAAAGTGTTGAATTATAGCTGATTGCAGGTCATTCGCGACCGGTCAGATTGTTATCAATAGTGTTGATATTCTAGTCACGTTTGCTGCGTGCCTCTGTTACATGCCAACTCTATATCTGCTGTAAAATCTATCGCCAAATTTACTATATCGATAAGTAAGAAGAACAAAGCAGTATCAGGTCAGATAATAATAACAAATACTTCTGTTTCTGTTTGATATTGTATTTCTGTTTGATATTCCGCTTGTTCTCATTAGATAACAATCCTTATCAAATATATTTAAGCCAATTTAAAACTTTCAACTTGTAAAACGGATTGCAGGCAAAAGTTCCAATAAAAGGATTGACGATGTTAATTACTTTTGTAAATCCCTTTGTTCGCTAATCTGCATTGGAACCACGCAGTGGAGGATTGAAAACATAATGTCATAAACTCGCGGGGAAAAAGCCGTGCTCAACAGTGACACTACAGATATTCAAAAACCTAGTGTCTGTTAAATAAAACAAATAACTCATTATATACTAGGAGTATACCTGTCAGTTATCCTCATAAATGTAACTCTCATGATTAAGTTTTCAGTAGATTTAGAAACCCACAAATATGTGTAGTGTATCACGGGTGTAAATTCGATAGAAAAATTGTGGCTCTGTGGTGACTGGTCAGATTACAACCGCTTTCAATATTCTTGTCACGTTCCCGCGTGACTCCAACACGCACGTGCGTACTTCCCTAACCCTATATGTGCTTACTGCTCAAACTACGCTCAATTTATCCTATTTTTATCCGGAACCCCAATACAATGATATGCAGGTTCTTTAGGTTTTTATCAGAGTGATGTGATAAATGTTACTTCAGCTTTAGATACATCGTACCTCGCACACTTCAAACCTGCGATAAAAGTATGACCGCGAAAATTTTTTGTTATTTTCTAAATACATATCCCTTCAATTTGGAAAGAAATGGAATAATAATTGACATCGATCACTGTAAATATTACTCACATGCTCATATTTTCTCCTATGCAATAATAGTTACGGCTTTATGTGTAATTTTATCTAAATCTAGTTTGATTAATATGTCCAATGAATGCGACAATCTCACTACTTTTCATATTAGATTCAAGAAATCTCTAATAGCACAAAGAATAACTCAGAAAATTCTTACTCTGGAGTATTGTAAAAAAACGGAAAACGAACGAATCTTTTCTTTCTCGTACTTTCGTCGCTAATTGGTGAAACGAAGAAAATAAAACGGGAGTTTTGCACTAAATTTTAAGAGACAAATATTTTACACACTTTTGCGCCTTAATTTGGTTTTTACTGATATTAGTAGAGTTTCTGTTAATATTCAGTGTTCTAGGGATTGCTTAGACATATATGATCGATATATTCTCTTCTCCATAATAAGTTCTGTTACGTATAAGCATTTAATAAGATACCTTCGTAGTAATTGATTAAGCACCTTCCACGTCTACTGTGAAGAAATTGTTATAAAAACAATTTCAGTATTAGGGTGTTTCGGTTCGATGGGAGTGTAGTCCTCAGGAGTAACAAAGCCTCTGTGACCAACCTCTAATACGCAGATTTTATATAATACCCAATGCACTGAGAAACACTATCCTTATATATATAAAAATCCCGTATCACAATGTTCGTTTGCGCTAATCTTCGAAACCACTGAACCGATTTCAATGAAATTTTGTTTAGTTTGGATATCTATAATTTGGTTCAATTTAAAAGTTGGGATATTTTTTATCTCTACCGATAATATCATTTTTTATTGCAAAATAAATGTTTTTTTTATAGGACAACACTTAGTTGGACAAACATCGTGGTACCGGTTCTTAACATACTTATATGATTTGGCATAATACATATAACCATGGCAACGCGTGGTCGGGTCTACTAGTACAAATATATAATTGTTAGTCATATATAACTATACAACACATAATAATAGCTAGGTATTGACAAACATAGTATTTATAATAATAGATAGGTACTGACAAACAAACGAGAGTAACGTTACTGACATAGTTCGAGGTCCGTTGCAAATGTGGGCGCAGCGGCCATTTGTGATTGTTGCTTTCTCGTTTACTGTTCTGTTAGCGTAAAAATTTAGGTATAATCATTGAATAAATCCGATATTTCAATTTACCAATTCGAAAGAACCCGAACCTTGTTATATTTAGAAGGCTCGGATTTTCTTCAATACCTAGTCTACAAAATATTTTCGTTTGATTACTTTTTTAACTTTTATTTATACAAGGTTGATGATATTACTATGATTTATGTAACAACTCAGTCACTCTCACAAAAGTGTTAAACTATTGAACTTGTTTTGAACTATGAAGTAAATGCTTGTACAAAATAACCTCAATTCCAAATTTGATCATAATTCGCCCTCAAAAACGGACTAAAGAATAATGGACTATTGCAGCGTGCAAAGCAAGTGATGCTTTTTCAGGCCTATTTAATCCAGATTAGAATACTTTAATATCATTTTACTTTTTTTTTACCAGTAGCTCTACTTAACAGACAAGGTACACATATGTGGATTTATGAATTGATACTGTGTTATATGATTAGGCGGTATCGTAAAACTGAGGCTTGGCTTTATGTTTACAACATAACGTACCCTGCAATAAATTCAAAATAGTGAGAGATCAAATTATATTATGGCTTCTTTAAAACCTTAGGTTTTATGAGAAGCAAGGGTAATGTGGAGAATTAGTGTCGTTTCGAAATATAAAGTTACTCAGATGTACATCTAGCGTTATAATTATGCACTATATTAGCCTGTTGAATATTTTACGTTTTAGTATACACAAATGTGTTTAAACTGTTATTTTCTATTCACACATTTCAAACAGGCATTATAATACTGACATTACGTCAAGGAATTCTCAAGTAGCGTGATTAATTATTGTTACATGAGCAAACGCTTCAGCACCATATTTTACTCACATCCAGACTACGTTCGATTGTATCGCTGAAGCTCTGTAAGAAATTGTTTGTATGTATAAATTAAAATGCGAAATTCAAGGCATCGTTATGAATAATGAGCATTGGTTAATTACCTACTTTAATTTGATAAACCGAAATCAAGAAAATATGCTTTGCCCAGTGGAACAATAACGTTGCAAGTTAATATGTATAGAGATAATGTATAATTTTTCTTAGATGAGCTTTATAGCAGCACAAATATTATATTATAAATGTCAACGTTCTTTTTCATAAGACTGGTAAAGTAATGTTACACGGATATATTTAAGTTAAATTATATATCATACCTACAGAGAATAATTAATTTAAGTAAAAGCGTGACCATTTAACTTTTTCTCTACCTGAACTTTATGTATATTGATACGACTTTAGTACTATGGAAGTTGTTGGTTTCCCTGACAAAGTCCGTAAACTTCTTACAATTACATATATATCATTCAACAGTCTTATTTGCTCGCTTTATTTCGTAACTCGTGGCCTGGTCAAAATAAGCAACTGTGTAAAATGTAATTGACATTGTCGTAGCGTAATCGCTTACATTAGAATACAATGGACTACAATTTACTGTAATGTTCCCACTATGATACAAACCGATTTCAACTAATGACATAATTTCGACATTTAGAAATAAATAGCAAAGATACAAATAAACTTTAAACGTGAGGATTTTAAAAATGCTAGTTTTGTTCCCAGGATCAAATTAGTAGTGTTTGTATTTATTAAAATCTCCAATAAATATTCGTGTTTTTTTTTAAATAACTTACATAAACATTTTATCAACGTCAGTTGGAAATAATCTAATACAGATTAACAAATCCAGATTACCGACTTGTTTAAAATAATATATCCGAACGCATGTCATCGGGTGGCATTGATTTATACGCTTACATATTCATTTTGTGGCGAGTTTTGTTTTTCAATCTCGTTGATGAAACTGTACGAATATTTTGTATAATAAATTTTTGCTTTTTTCTATTGATAGCAATCAGAAGTTAAATGATTATTGTATATAAAAGGTTTTTGCCTGATGTTATTGTTGCTGCTAAAATAAAAGATATAAATATTTATGCGCTTTCCTCTGTACGCCTTCTTGTAAGAGCTGATATAAATGCATACGACATCGACAGTAAACACTATATAATCACAGTTTGTGAGAGATGGGAAGGTGTTCTCAGATTGAGGCTCAAAAAAATATCATCATTATTATTATTATATCTAAGTCCTAAGACAATACCAATTTATGGAACCATTTTGAATCACGGTCAACCATTCCCAATATACTTAGATAAAACGAGTGTTATTATAATCAAAAAGATGATTATCTAACCTCTTGGTCTAGTGGTTAGAGACCCTGATTGCTAAACCGGAGGTCGTACCTTCGATTCCCACCCAGGACAATCATTCTATATCTGGGTGTAATAACAATATCTATAATAGTATTACATCGTATGTATATATTACGTATGTTTACTAGCTGTTTGGTTACCACAACACAGGTTATTAATTTTACATAAGCCTATATCTATTATATGCTTACATGTGATTAATTTTCAAATTAGGTTGTCAATCATTTTAAGATTGTGTATCTTTTTACTTATTGAAATTGTTTCTAATCTACACGCGTGTGCATAATATACTTATGTATCTACATGTAAACTAACACATAACTATAATTATAAGTTTTTGCATTTTATTGGTTTTGAGTTTGTTACATGTGTTCAAGTGAAGGCAACAAATAAGCTTAACATACCCTCGATATTCTAAGCGGCTGATTCTGATCGACGCCACCATGCATTCGAAAGCCCCAAGGCGCGCCGCCCGACAGTTCCACTTCCTTTGTCGTCATTGTTGTTCATTCCACTCCGATACATTCACTCCATCTTATACTTCATATGCATAAATACATTCAGTAAGTATTAATCTTCAATCTGACTCCATACATTCATTTGCGCTAAAGTATCAAAATATTTAAATCTATTTTGGAAGCCCTCTATCACGGTCTGTTTCATAGTAGTTTCATAATTGCGATAATCTCTGAGTTGAGGTGAGGCGTTGTAGTCTTGAATTCTGAAACAAAGGAATGTTTTCTATCAGCTCTGCATTATGATTGAAGACACATCAAGGCTGGGACTCTATTCGTAAACTGTTAAAATTCGTTGTGTGGTTTAGAGAATACAAGATTGGGAACTTCTTTACATTAACAATGTAAACATAATGAGAAAAAAACAAAATCTCTTCATAGTTGAAATGCTTGACAAATAGCATTATCACATTTAATCTGGCATAGAATTTAATATAATTTCTCTTCATATGATGTGGTTAACTAAGCAATTTTGCTTTGGGCTTTTTATCTATACCACTTGTGTCCCTTCGATTTGCATTACGAAATTTGAAATTAGACTGATATAATAGGATTCTATACAGTTTAACCAACGATGTATACGCTCTGAGCATTTGAGTGTGCGGTGGGCATTCAACTATTAATCACTCTGACGAGTTACTCAATCTTCAACCCAAGTTTAAATTATTTTTAGCTTTACGAACAGACCGGCTAAATATCCCATAAAGAGCGGCAATAAATACGCAATAAATAGATTTGAGTTATATCGGTTACACAACTGTGTATTTAACTATAATCTTGTACTTTTTATTATCTACTTTGATTTTCACTTGCCTGTGTATTTCAGTAATTGTTTAAACTATTTTAAAGGGAACCGAACAAATAATATGGAGGAGTGAACATCGGATATGTTCACTCCTTTCATATTGTGACCATTTTGCAGGTTAAATCGAATGATGATTTCCCATGAACAATATGAATATCAACTAACTGTACTATTTTGTTTTTAATATTTATTTAATATTGCTAACATACTTTCGAGTTCTCCATAGTGTTCTCTATGACGCGTTAATTCTACGAATCCAAACTTGGCTAACATGACAGTCTTAAACATGAGATTTAACATGAGATTAGACCCATGACCGTGGAGCTATAAAACAGGTTACGGCGATTTCTCACAATAAATATTATGAACATGAATAATCTGTAAACTACGTAATGCTGTATTTTCATTTCATTTTATATCAGGATGCAAATCTTTACATTGTCACACTTTCGCGCAGTTCGATATTGAACTATGCCTTTTCTGAAATGACTGACTGGCCGCGCGGTACTCGAGTGCTTGAAAATGCCGTATTTCATACTGCGTGAAGCAGTGAATCACAGACATAATATGTAGTTACAAGAATATTACTGAATGTTCACGCTTTTAATAAGGTTGTGAACTGTTTATTATATTTTTCATTTTAAAATAGTATTTCATATGTTTCTCAAAGATATTTGGAACTTTTGTTATCATAATACATACATACATATGTGCACTACTGGGTAACAGTTTCTCAACATAGTAATCTTTTCATTAAACATTCATACAAAATGAATTTACACGCGAAATTCTTCTACGTAATTTTCGCAACACATCGAGGTAAAGAGCGGTGTCATAAACTAAAAGTTATAAGAACAGAAGCCGAGGTCGGTCCGACGAATTATTTTCAGTCTATGATGTAGACCAACACATGAACTGAAGGTCGTATCATGGATTGAATCATTTTCTTGTGTAAACTATGCATTCTCTTAACAACCATAAAGATTGATAGCTATTTAATGGACTGAACAACCCACTTATAAAATAAATGATCCACCGATAACAACGGCAATTTTGCTTGTAAACGTTTACTAAATAACTCGTGGCTGTAAAAGCGCCCTGAAATATCTCACCTGTCTCGAATTAATAATAATAAATTGTAGCAATTCAGATTGAGGTTTTTGTCTTACAAGCGAGTTCGAAGTTAGCAACGTTATATAATTAGTCCTATTCATGCTGCCGAAGTAGTTGCTAACGAACAATAACAAATTTGAGTGTATAATTTTGCTAATTAGTAGGCATGTACCAATTGCGTATACATTTTTATATCTATCATGTACATCGGCCACAATTATTTCTGAAATCAATAGATTCTCTTCTATAATAGGATGGTGAAAATAGAGGTATTCAGTTATTCAGCAATATCTAAGTATTTAACAACTCTCAATGACTAGATCTACTTAAGATGAGTCAGAAGAAATTAAGACTAGTGATTGCATTTGTTAGTTGATGACTTCATCAAAACAATTAACGTACACATCGTTATAACATTACATTACATATCGTCACGCCAGGTCCCTTGCGGGGTAGGCAGAAAGCAGCGAGTGCCAAATATCCCTGTCCTTA
>DWGJ01004105.1:0-12181 GCA_018246895.1 Aspitha aspitha aspitha | reverse complement strand
AGGAACCATTGGTTCCAATTGAAAAATTATTTCTGTGTTAAATTAGTCCATTTATTGAGGAAGGCCATAAGCTATGTAACATCACGCTATAACTGACAGGATTGGAACAGCAATGACAAATGATGCAAAAACGAAAAAATATTGATTACCACACGGGCAAAGCTGCGGGCACAGCTAGTATATATTAAAAGTAGCTGTGCCAGCGGTTTAGTCCGCATGAAAATCAACATTTTCCTGTTTTTTCTACATTTGTCTTTGCTGCTCCAATCCTGTTAGTCATAGCGTGATGTTATATAGCCTGTAGCGTTGCTCAATAAATGGACCATTCAACACAAAAACAATATTTCGATTAGATTCAGTAGTTCCTGAGAGTAGCGCGCTCAACCAAACAAACTCTTCAGCTTTATGTTATTAGTATAGAAGTATGGATTATTTACCTAACAGTTTCAATTGAACGGCTGATAGTGTAAGGCAAATTCAATTTTAAATTACCCCCTTGAAAGTAATAGGAAAGTCCCCTGCCTTTAAAAATAGTCCTAAATGTAATAAAGTAATAAATCTCTGTAAAAAAGCAACGAATAACAAATAAACACGTGTAATCATATTATTTGCTTTGCGCGGGAATCGTGACAGCTGTCGTACGTAGTTTCTTGATAAGAGATTGGATAAGTGCATGTCCGGTGTCCACTGTCATGTCACATAGGTATCAACAAATGAAAATCGTTGTTTATACACATATTTCTAATGCGTATCTTTCATTGCTAATATTTCTTTTATGTTGTAATGATGGACGTTGTTCAACAGCTTTAAAATGTTTTTGAGGTCGATGCCCTTGGGTTTATGGCCAAAATATATTCTATGAAAAATCTTGATGACATTCTATGTCTTCGCCAATCAACAGCCATCAAAGCAGACATAATAGCTTTAGATTTAGAGCCTACAGAGAAATGTGCATTTCAAAATCAAATAATAGCTCAGATTTCGACATATTCTGGAAGTCGTGTGAATTTACCCAACCAATTTTCGACCAGCAATAAGTCTTTTCCTTCAGATCGAAGATAAATTGCTCGGGTTTTAATAATTCCGATGACGATGCTACTAGAGTCGACATCGACCAATTCAAGCAAAAGAATTCGATTAGTTGTCGACATCGAAAAACACAATGCCCACATTTTCCATACGTAAACAGTCATAATCGCGTAGAGAAAACGTAATAATAATACCATTACCGCGTCAAACGTTTCCAAATAACACTTTGAACTTTTGAAACATGCGTTCGCTGTAATTACAGCCGCTTCGCGCGTGACACGAATACACAAAAAACAAAACACTGCTCGTCCGTACGTACGTCGTGTTTGTTCCCGTTTGTGTGAACCGAACGTTAGTATTGTAGTCGCCGGCAAAAGGAGTAAGAGTTGATGCCGATGGCGCTGTTCTCTTAATACACGTACTCTAGGGATGTTATGGATATGAAATTTCGGATACGGATTGGTTACGAACATAGGAATAATTATAATACCCGATTCGGATACGTATATGAGACTATTTCGGATTATCCGTTAGTTTCGGATAGTTTGGGTTATCGATAGTAAATTTATAAGGAATTTCAAAATCCGAAAAAGTCAAGAAAATTCCGAAAATATCCGAAACTTTTGTATCGGATATCCGATAGTTTCGGTTGCGGTTACGGAGTTCCTTGACATCCCGTAAAGTACTTGTAGTATAAGACAACCGATACTGATGCGACATGAAAGAAATAGAACAGTTTTGTTTAACTACGTTTAGCGCTTTTTTTACAATTATGTTGTAAAAAAAGAAGGTTGTAAGTTGTAACCTAGTGCCTGGTTATAAAAACATTTTCTACATAAGTATATTGTATCTAGAAATGTATTTACATGTGCAGTTTATCAGCTGTCTGGTTACCATAGTACGAGGCACTGCATAATTCGGAATTAAATGGCAGTGTCTGCATAATTTCAAGATACATTCTACCAGTTCTTTACTCTCTGAGTGACATGAGTATTACGCAAAGTTTCATGTAGAAATCCGTTGCATAGACTTTATATCAATGGTACTAAATACAATTTCTATTGTAAATAATTTGTGATACATATAAAAATATGAATGTTAAGTGATCGATGTGTAGGTACTTTAGCAACAGTAAACTAGTCGTCCAGCCGGCAAGTGTGTCGAATGTCACACGCCTGTCACCGCCGCGATAACGCGAAGAGCTACGAGTAGACACGCTGCTTATTTGCAGTGCGTACGTGTTGTGATAAGGGTTCACTGATCTCGCGAGGACACCGCGTCTTAAGACGGTTAGGCGGTTGATGCGTGTGCAGTGCGCGTTTACTAGTTGTTTTTGAAGAAAGTAGCAAACGAGCAGCAGTAACAAATGGCCGCTGCCGCTCTTTTACATCTGCAACCGACCTCTTATAGCGCTGTAGGGGCTGTTAGTGTGAATTAAGTCAGTATCAGGTGTTAATAACAATTAGTTGGTGAGTACTCTTACGTAACAGTACTTTTCAACCACCCTGGTGGTTTGTGATGCAAAATAGTATACCTACTTGTTAAAAAATTGTACAAATAGCTTTGTCATATATGTATTTGTATTCCGGGCATGCGATCGTCGAACGTGCATAGTGACAAATCGTTATCAATGTCTGTTGTCTAATTTAACCAACTGTATTTTAGAGTGATTGCAATGTCATCAATGTATGTCTCATAATAGAAAAATGTATGACAAAGCAAAAAACAAAAATTGTACTAAATATTGAAGTCCAATGTGAAAACGGCCTTAGAAACGTTAAAACGTTTCAACCGATTGACAGCTCATTTGACGTTTTTGTACGTTTAAACGGCTATGAGTTACTATTACATGTTATTGAAGCAATACAACTGATTGTTGATCGTTACCTTTGTTTATTAACTTTTTTAGCTTTTTGTGAATTATTACATACGTATCTTAAAACATTTATTTGTAATCGCCACCATTATCAACATCCTCTTGTTATTCATAAAATATAATTTTTTTGTATGGATCGAAACAATCTAGTTGTTTTTCCAGGTAAAAAATCCGTTGAAAACACTTTCAACATCATCTAATTTTCACATTTTCGAATTATTGTGGAAATCGAAATAAAAGGAGACCCTAAGATACTATGAATTAAACTAATTTGGGGCAAAAATAATTGAGTTCCGCTTAAGTTCAAACACAATTTTTATTATGAAATCGGTAGAACGTAATATTATTATTGCAGGTTAGGTACCGCTGGCACTGTCACCCACACATCTCTACACCCAATGCATTCTATCCGTGAAAAATTGAGCCATTTCGAAAATGACACTTCAAAGGACTCCAAACTACCCCGCATTGAAACGCTCCGATCGCGCTCCCCTCCCGCGGAGCGACACAAAGACGTCTTCGAATTCGTCGGAGAAGAAATATTACACTCACCTGAGACTAAATGTATACGTCGGGTTCAATGTTAATTTGTTATCGATACACGGTTATCATATAAAAATCTCCTTGAAAACATTCACCAATGCCTCTTGATGTATAAAAAGGTTGAAACACGATAAAGACTGAATTGCTATTGATAGTTCATTCGTTATGAAATAAACGTATCAATCTCTTATTGACTAATGACAAATGAACGATTGAAAAATGCCACGAGTCTTAAAAATAGTGTATAATTGATTGTTTTGATTTAAGTTTACATAACTTAGTAATACTTTGAACAGGATACGTACTTACGTACTTAGTAATACTTAGTGAGTGTCTGGTAACATTACCAAATTGAGTGAGGGAGTTGGGGGCTTTTTGGACCGAGAAGATAATAAGCGTGACGGAAAGGCCTCCCTACACGTGTCCAGCGGCAAAATTCTACATAACTCCATCGGCTTCATCCCCGCCTCGCAGTTAACAAGGAAGATTACCGTCACAAATAAAAACAGTTCGGAATAGTTTTGCAATCAATTTCTCTGGAACAGACTCGACACAACTCGGGACTGTTTTAGGCATCTATAATGTTGCGATGCCAATGTCACGTTGCTTCATATCGAACGATTCAGGAATACATTGCATTAAAACGTGAATTCCCCTCCGAAGGCAGCGCAAAGACAGATGTCTTTGTTCGAGTTTGTGGGAAAAGTAAAATAGCACGCACCTGCAACTTACACGCACGAGAGGGTAACGAAATCAAGGATGTTTTTCTTTTGTAAAAATTTCACGTGTCTATTTCTCAAATTATATATCATACGTAATCATTATGCAGTTTATATCAGTATGTCCTGGTATTAAAAATATTGAATTTGATTTGATTAAACGTAGAATTTCCATCTATCTCACCACTACTGCAAGAATAGGTAATGGAATAAAGAAATATCACTGCACTATCGATAAAAATGAGTTCATTTCGCACATCTTCTTTCTTTTCTTTCTTCTTCATTTTCTTTCTTTCCGTTCTCTTCTGCTTCTATTATTCTTCTTATGTTCATTAGACCTATTACCATTATTTAGAAAATTAACTATTCTTCTGATCACTATTTACCGTTTGATACATATTGATTTTACTGTGATTCAACATTTCAATACTAAATGTGATTCGCAAAGAAGCAAATTGTCATACAAATATTTCTGAAGCAAAACTATTGTTAAAAGTAACAGAATATTTTCCATTTACGTTCAATTCGTTGCTTCGTGAAACTATAAAGGGAACGTTGGACCTGAGCGTCGTCATATCCTATGCTCTTTGAGGAAGCGGCATACGTTTGTGATACATTTGATAAAATTTATGTAGAAACGTTGACGAAATCTTCTTCATAGTGCAGACGTAATCCAATATCGGGAGCTGGGCATTATTAACATTTCCTTACGCTCCCGCTTATAACAGACAACTAACGGTATTGTCTCGTTGGCCCCAGGAAACAACAATAAAACGACAGAGACTTATATTGGAACTCATATTGAACATCAGTTTTATTATAAAAATTAATTTTAAATAAATTAAACTTTATTCTAAAGCTTAATTTATATTACTGGCCTGTGTAAATCTTTTTCGCCTGTCTCAAGAGTCCTCTCGCAAAATCGTGTTAAACAGAACGTAACCGTTATCTAGGATGTTCTATAGTTTTGTTTTTAAATTTAACAAAAACGCTTGTCGTCTAATCGTACGCGGTGGGCAACGTGGCGTATGTCGTAGTGGTGACTTTGAAAGGCTCTTCAGTGATCCTTTTATGGTAGAATAAATATTGCGTCCGGAGTGTCTTGCGAAGATTCTCGAAGTTACGAGTACCTACGTATCGTACATGTGCCGAGTTAGTGCATACAGGTGTAAGAGCGGATAGAGTAGTAGGGGTATCCTATGGCTCTTTGTCAACGTCTGTTTGTTGCGATATAATAAACTCACCCCAGCGACAAATGTATTGGTTGACAATTCGCAAAATGGCTATATTATATTTTGTTATGTTTATTTAATATTATAGCAATCCATTTAAAGCGGAAGAATGTAGATGAATAATGAATGAATGAATGTATAATTTGCACGAATCATAGACCTTTCCTGAACTAATTGCTGATTGAGAATATCGATTACCGAAATCGGGACTTAGCATTATGACGCAAAAATCATGTCTTCTCAACGATTGTTTTCATTGTTGGAGAAACACAGAAATCGGTTGAAAATCGTAAAAATTTATAACATTTCATAATCAAATACCTAGTTATGTGTAATTTTAGTTAACAGTTCTGAATAAAGAACCGTTCGTTAAGAAAACTAAGAAAAGTAAAAGTACAATTTAAGTAAGTAAACCCCTTTTTGCTTCGATACACAAAAAACGTGTGAGCCCTTATTTCGTAGGTTTAATTCTAACGTGAACCTAATCATTAAGCTTTCTTTTGATGCCAGACATCCTCAGAATTAGCGTCGCCTCAGCTTTTGGGCACGTTCTCCAGTGTCGAGGTTTCATTCTTCACGGCGCGGCGGCAAGGGTGCGCGCGATGTCACTGCACATGATGTGATGTATTACTGGGGTGCTTATGAGTGAGGGTCCCGTTCTCCCTCCTTAAGTAGTTGATTGTTATTGTCATTTATTTCTCCCGTTTCAACTTCAGTGGCACGACGTTTGTACAAAGGAGAGTTAGTTTTTGCAGTGGTTCGCAGATGTTTGTGCGTTGGATTAAGTTTTTTTGGGACATAGGTACATAATTGTACTTTGATTTTGCCTTATAAATCATAAATGGCTATTCATTTGTAGGTTATTTCATTTTAAATGGTGATAATTATTTGAAAAATATTATGACGATCTGTTTAGTTAAACCTACATATAGTTTTGGAATTAATACTCAGGATCCCCATAAGTACCTACCCTATGATTATGGGTACTGATGTTAACCCTTAGTACTTATTTAATGTCCTTATTAAATTATTCTGTTTCCTGATATTATTTAGAATCATATCACATTAACCTCCCGTCTTATTCAAAACTCTCTACAGAATCGATTTCGATATTAATAGAGAGTTATAACTGAAGTAGCAGTTAGCGTTTCCGGCGGGTTTGCTCGCAATAATCTCCTTGCGAGGGAAATAATTCGGCTCGTTTCATTTCGTTTATTGGATTTCCTGGAGACGACTTCCAATAATCCAGTTTCCAGTTGATATTTGTAATAAATTTTTATATGCCCCTCAAGTTTTTATTGTGAGGTTAATTTGCATTTATACGGCGGCTTGGCGAGCTCATCGTACGCCTATAAAAGCAACGTTTGCGCAATGTTCTGATATCTAGAGAACTATAACATCGAAATGGCGTCGCGATTGCAGAAAACTGAATGAACCAACCGAAATACCAAGCATCTGTGGAGAAAATAGCAAAAAACAAAAGATACCTACAGCTATACCAGCAAGTCTGTGGAGCCATAAATCTCTTATATATATATAAAAATCATGTGTCACGATGTTCGTTTGCGAAATCTCCGAAACCACTGAAACGATTTCAATAACATTTTATACATATCATATTTAATCCAATTTAAAAGATAGGAAAAAATGTTGTAAAATGAATAAATAATAAATGTCAATTGTCTATAAATTTTTACATAAAATCGATTTCTGAACGCACGATATTTGTCATATGATTTGACATAATGTACCCATGGCAACGCGTGGTCAGGTCCACTAATAATAATATGTAAAAAAAGTTCTGATATAACCGATGAGTTGGGATTTGATGTGATAAACATTTTACACACGTGCCTAGCGATCGCATTTCATTCGATCAGCTGTGACTCGTGAGCTGTTGTCCTCAAGGAACTCTCGATATTGCTTCGTGGAATTAGTTAGACGTTTAAGTAGTCTATGCACGTTCCGTCATGCTTCTAATTCAGAGTAGATGCATGTTGAAAACTTATTAATAACCTATACTCATTGGAAGAACAATTGTTTATTGTTAAATATTAGTGGTTATTCTCTGTTCTTAATATCTTCCCTTATTACTTTGGATGGTACTAAATACGGTCACCAAGCATTTCATATTTTAAGTCTCTGTACGCAGGGTAAATATTACACGCATAGCAAGTTGGCCTATGATTTGCAAAACTCAATTATGCGTGTAAATACCTTTATGTATAGGTAAATACATAAAGAAACCACCGTATTGTGCACGCAGCTTTAGGAACTTTATATTGAGTGTCATTTATTTAATGCCATCGATCGTCTTCAATTTGGTTGGTTCGCGTCCCAAATGATCGAGTCACGATCGAGATTGTCGCAATAGAAGCTAAGACAGCCAGAGCAATACAATAATGGGGTCCCAAAACTATTTTAGGCAATATTATGAAACAGACTGCACGCTGGCTTATGAAACGTGACATTGTTGCCGAGTAATCCAGTGGTTTCATATCTACATAATATATCGATAATAACGTGAAGTATAAAATAATTGATATAAATTGGAGTAGTCGTTTCATTATGTATTTATTCGGTACTGAGTGAAAATAGGCGATAGAACATGTATATACATACAGTCATTTCGGCATTGGAGGGGTTCTTATTTAAAAAATTTGCGATTTTTGATCTCATGAAAAAATACGAGTAGGTATTATAAATTACTGTAAACTGTACACAATTATGATTTGTATTATTAAAAGAAAAAATCGTAAAAAATAGAAGATAGTGGCATTTAAGTTGTGTAAAAAATCAAGCAATATAAGATGCTTCTGAAACATTCGCAAGGTACGGGATACTTTCGCTCGAAGTAGACTCGTTAAAGTTATTAGGAGCGTAATTTCATTTGAGAGCGTGTTCAACACGCTCTGCGGGCCATTATTAAAATATCTCATTAAACCCTCCCAGTTTCCTAGGAGACCACTTTCCCCGATCTAGTATCAATTACTCGGAACTTCGAGATTTTATACCTAATGGCCCGTGCTTGGGTAATTATGAATATAATTATAAGCGGAAGTTCCAGTTTTAACGACCAACTCCGGCCGTCTCCACACACGTGGTATGAAGGCTTACGAGAAAATTATTTCAAAATAAGATCCACCGAGCCTACCGCTGCGTTTATTTTGATCGTCGCAAGAAGTGCGTTTTTACGCGCATTTGCATTTTATCACAAACTGCTCACCCTTTTTAACATAAAGCCAACATTTTTATTTGGGTTTAAGAATAAAGATAAACAAATAAGAGCAGGTTGTATTTCATTAAGGTTTCGCTTTACTGAATTCACGATCGTCAATTTATTATTCTTAATTATATTAAATGAAACATATTAAAAGCATATTGAGAGCGAAACTTGTTATCGGTCTGTTGAATTTATTAATCGCTCAAAACTTTTACTGTATTTTCGAGTTTAAATCGAATGTGTCTGAAAACTTCTCCCAAGATTGGAGCAGATGCGAATGGAAAAGATTTATCGACGTCAAAAATATAGATAGAAATTTGTCGCTGTCAGTTTTATATTTGGTTTAAATATTTCTATGATTCTAATAGACTATAGAATCGAAGAGATATTTTGATATCCAAGAATTGTAAATGTATACGAGTATTTCAAGACTTTCCTATACTGGTGAATGTAAAAATTATGGAAAATAAAAATGTTTTAACAATATCTTCAACATAAATTGATAAAACAGGATTAGTGCTACAGTTCTTCACTAAAACTGTCGGTGCTCTAGATAGAGCAGCCGTAGCAGTATGAACGTCAGTCAGCTCCTCGCACGTAATGTTTCTGGAGTTAAATCATAAATACGCAATTCCGAGGCCTCTCTGCCACTCGGGGATCGCACAACGTACCGCCACCTTCTCGACGTTGAATTTTTCTCCTAAATCAATTCACTTTAGATACACATTACATTGAAATCATTCGATAAAGGAAGACGAATGTGCGTACAATATCGTTGCGAATGGTAGTGCCGAGTTTATTATTTTCAGTATATGAAAGTCGAACTACGCAACTGGATCATCTAATACAATAAAATAGGTTGTACGACTGTAAATGTATATATAATACCTGTATGTAAACCTTTATAAAGAGATTTAGCAACCAATGGAAATTGAAAAATACGATTGCAAAGTCTGTTTCGAAGCAATCGCCGGATTTATGTGGCGGGCGGTTTTCTTTTGCTGCTACGTAAATCATTTTCACATCGGGGTTTGAGGGCCACTGTTAGCTATTACAGTATTGTGCTCGTATACATGCGGACTGGCGAAAGTATACTGTTTTGCACTTGCCATTTTGAAACAGATTTTTTATTTCATTACATTGGAAAAATGTTTGTTCATGTTACATTACGTTACATTACTTACATTAGTTAATGTATACATTAAGTAAAGTTTTTACAAATTAATTTCGTTAATTACGTCAGGTCTAAAGGCTTGGCTACAGTAATTGATCATAACAGTTCGCAAGGACTTACAGGTCTTAATATACACATTTGCGAAATTTTTCTATTTTTCTCCCTATATTTTCTATGTTCTTGCTGTGTGTACACAGACGTTCCACGCGTAACCCATTCCACGGGCGCGGCCTAGCTTTCCGAAGGTTCACGAGTATACTTTATTTGGGCCACAAGTGTACGGAACACGTATGCCTTTCTTATTTGCCAATTTGGCGTTTGTATCGCTAGAAAAATCTAGACGATTTACTTTTCTGCCCGCAAAAGGTCCGTGCTTCAAGACCGGGAATTGCGTTTGGTCAATTTTCTTTCCATTCAAAGCGGATTCCGCGTTTGCTCGCAATACTAAAAAATATACCGCCGTAAAATGTATAGACAAACAACGCGCGCAGAGTCCCTTGCGAAAGAACGATAAATTGGGGAACTCGTGAAACTGCCGTAATAAACTCATTTGAAACGGCGAACAGGCCGTTTTTACGGGATATTAACAATGCGCATACCACGGAACGGCGTGACAGCGTCCCTTCTGCGCGTTCGGCAAAAGTCGGAACCGATGTGAATTTCGATTAATTAACAGGCGCCCAAACACATCTGCGCCGCGCGCCTCCATTGATAATTCCGATCCGGATCCAGTCTTTGAAGTTTTTTAATTATAATTAAATATACCGATGATAAAATGCAGATAGCACTCCACTTATCTTCTCTCCATCAATACAGATACGCCGGACAGTGACAGATCGAAGTTTGTTTTCATTTGCGAATGCAAGCTAAGCAGCGTTTTGTATGAAGTAAAACATCTTACTTCGAGTGAGATTTGCGGTATTTAATTAGAATTCCGTACTATAGATTACGATAACGATACATAGAAGAAGGTACTATATAAAATGTAGCTAAAAATACTTCAAGTATTTGTCGTGACGTCGCTGCGTCATTTTATGGATAATCATTTCTTATAGCGATGTAGAGTTGTATCATCACGTCATGTCCCTAACATCGTAGTGTCCTGAGTATCAAATAGCTCTATTCTTACGGACCTGATTTGCTTCTACATTCATCAGTACCTATCTTCAAACATACGCGCCGATTTCGTACACTTCTATCTCTGCATCATCTTAATTGGGTAGCCGTTTTAAGCTGCGTTAATCGATCACTCAGTCAACTAATTAGCGTTTTTATATCGTGACCTATTTATTTTACACGTGTATTTATTTTACTATACAACCATTACGTAGTTAGTGGCTTATGCTAGATTAATCGCATAATATTGCTGTTGATGTTCTCAATTGAATCGCCTGTATAGTGCAGTACAAAAAGCGAATTATCGATGCAAATTGATGTTGTCAGCGCCACACACTTGTCTACCATATCAACGGACAAATAAACGCTGAGTGCAGTTTGACATGTGTTATTATTGTCCACGATTTGCTCGTAATTGAACGCATTCAGTAATTAACATTACATCTGTGAGTTTGATCGTTTCGATTGTATTTTGTTTTGATATACGAGTAGCCCTTTTCACGATCAACTTTACAGTGTTTCTTAACAAAGTAAGTTTATAGAAAAACCCAATAAATATAGTATAGGCAAAATACGCACATCTATCACTAAACGGTAAAGGCCTGTGCACAAGAGAGAGACAGGACGATTTCGCCATGGTTTTCTGGTCTCACATTTAACTGGTCTGCGTCATACCTAACAGTGACAGTTGAAGGAATTACACCAACTGGATACATACAAAACGACTGCTGCCTCCCCGGCAGCGTTAATTGAGATGAAATCAACAGATACGCGGGACGCAATTTGCAAAACTATTCGCCGAGACGTGTACGACGCTTAGATATACGATAATATACAGTTGTGAATGTTACGAGTAACGACGGTGCTGCTCCCATGTCTAGTTGTCGACTTTTTATTACGTTGTTGTTAAGTGTTTTCGATTTTTGTTATATTTTCAGATAACGTGTGTGTGTTCGCGTAAATGCAAATGTAATGCAAAGGTAAAGCAGCCAAATTCGTGGCGTTTCTGACGATATCGTGTCGCAGTCGTGCGGACACCGCACCGCTCTCTTATCGCCTCGATTGAATGGAAAATCGTAACCGCTCTACTGCGCCACGCCAGCAGTCCTACACTGAGCGTCTAAATTGAAAACGTCCTTAATGATTGTGACGTTATGCGACGTAGAAATGACATAGACAGAACAAGAAAAAAAAATAACTGGGGACAATTCCACACACGGCTGTCTGATCCCAAATTAGGCAATTTAATGCCTGTGTATGGTGACCGGA
>DWGJ01004104.1:0-12181 GCA_018246895.1 Aspitha aspitha aspitha | reverse complement strand
GCGATGAAATCGTATCTTCGCAAGCACTATAAATCTAGTTTAATTACATATACCCTACATATTTCAACTAAACCGAGTAAAAACACTAAAACTAAATGCGCTGTAAACGAACGAATAGTATGACTACGAATCGTGTTAACGTTTTTTAAAAACAAAGACAAAAGTAAGCAATATACTACTGTTGCCGACCGTAACACACATTATTACCCTAGGGCGGTCAGAACTCTTGATCAGCCACTGGCCATAGTCTACCACGCTGGCCATGTTCGGATTGACAAACATCACACGCACATCTCTGTAATATCTCGTTATAATTGCAAATCGTCCAACGGTATAGGAGATAATTTCAAATGGAAACTGCCTTTTATTTTAATATCAACCGTAAGTGAATTATAACTTTCTAAATGTTTTTATAATGTATCGTGATTAAACTTCTGAACGTATCTATTTACAAATCATATTTTTGATTTCAATTAGAACAATTATTATTGATATTAAATAAAGTTTAAATTCCATTTTAAAATAGAACACAGAATAATTTTGAAAATAATCCACTTACAAATAACATATATAACAATAATTTTAATATGATAGCCATAATACGATAATACTAGATAAGGCAAGCTATCTTAATTTATATACCTACTTACATCTAGTTTTAATACTGAAAGGGTTATATTTTAAAAAAAGCTTCAACAGGGTCCCTCCTCTAATTACAATAACCAGTTGAGGAAGAGTCATTCAAAACTTTATTGGACAATCGTGAGAAACAATACCTTCAGTGGATTTATTATCTAGAACAATGATTTAGATTAACTTTTTTATGAGAGGGACAAACAATCGCCTTGCCTTTAAGTTTGCATGAAACTTTCCCTTTTACATTTCAATCAGCCAGTAACTCAATATTGAAGCCCTGCAGTTCACACGTTAGAATGTCCCACAGATAATTAATCCTATAATCGGGTTGCGAATAAATCCAATATGGCCGGCCCTCCGAATACTCGTTTTATAGTTATCGACGTCAATAACTGTTAAATTAAATTGACTACATGAAAAAAAAATTAACTAATTTAAATCGACGGCATAGTTATTGTCATAAAAAAAGGATACGAAGTTTTTCCTTCACGTACTAATATAATAATATACATTTTTGAATTACAAGAATGATCAATAACTAATTTACCACGTAGGTGTTATCCGTTCGTAATATCAATCAACCGATGTTGCCAACATTCAAAACTTCAAACGGCAAGGGTTCGTAGACGGTGTCTTTGTTGTCTGTGCACATCGCTCTCTCGTCTAGCAACAATGTTTACTGGGGGGTTGTAATTCCGTACCGATAACGAGACGCCGGTGTCCGTATTTCCATTAACCTCCCAGCTCCCCCCAGACAGCGCAGGAAATTTGACTCGTCGACGACGATCTTCCCTCGATATTGACTCTACAGACTGTTTTACGGTACGTCATAGCACAGAAAATACAATTGTTAATTTTGTAAGATAAACATATATATGAAGTTTCCGAACGTATCTAATTAGTTCGCAAACCGCACGCTAGAGGCGCTTTCCGTTATTCATTCCGAATTTAAATTTCGATTATTATTTTTATAGTTCATAAAGCAATCATCGCTAGAAGATCTCATAACTTAATGCAGTAGCCAGCTGTAGTAGTACTTATTAACCCAATTTTAAATCTATTACCAGCACGCACTATAATACTTAAAGCAAACGTAGATGAATCAAATATCATTGAGAATATATATATTAATCATCAAATCTTGTAAGAACAGAATAAGCAACTCATACAGTTTTATTAGCCACTAAGGCTGACTAATGCTGAATAGCAGATAATATTCTATCGCAGTAAAAATACATATATATTATACAGAGTGTTCGACCTTTAAAATTGCAACTGGCATCGGAGGTCAAAGTACAGTCACGTGGTGAATTAAGTCTGGAACTGAGTTCAAAAGACTCGTTGACTTCAATTATTATGTCATTTCGTGTAAATAGTAATTTTATCTTTTACTAAATCTAAACGGCTGTGTCATTTCCACGAAAAATAAGCTATACTCATCCCGACACAAGCTATCTCTATAGCAATTTTAATAAAAAACATTATGATACATAAGCAGTAAAAATGTAGCAGTCTGATTTATTTTCATCGGTTTTATGTACAAAGCGAATTGAACAGGGCCGCGCCCACGCCGACGGCGCCCGTCAACTTTATCTCGAATATTTCTCTTTATTTCCATCGTAATCAGTGAAACTCTATGAACAGTTCACTTGAACGTAATTTATTTTTATTAGTAGGTATTACAGCTCCATGTCCAATAAATACTCTTAAACAATTTCTTTCGCATTTACATCTACGCGCTATAAAAATGTTTATTACGTTTTAAACACGAAACACATGCATATAAGTGATAAAAACCAAACAAAGGGTAGGTAGCAGGGACTATAAATATTATTGAACTATTGAAAACGAATACTTTAACAACTACATTATGCACTTTATATCAAAATCAAAACGTTGGACCAAGACACGCTAATAAAGAAACCGTACAATACATTTTTACTCAAATATATGTAGTATTTAATTATTATTATTAGTATCTAGTAACAAAATAACTTTTACAAAAATAAAACCTAGCCTAGCAAGATTTAGAATAATGTAGCTTTCTATCGATGTACAAGTTTTGGAAATTGGATTATTTTCAGCGAATACCTCATATAAAACACAATAGCTACTCTTCAAATAATACCAGCGGAACTCATCAGTCATTATTGCTAGCTATGCGCGCCGCTCTATTCATATCTCTGTAGATCACTGTTTGTTTTTAAAATTAGAAGTAGTCTATTTTAATCACAGATATTTGTAATAACAAAAGATTTTTCTGAAACGGTAGCGCAGTTTCAAACCCTTGCAATCATACGAACAAACAAAGAAATTTTACCTCTCTATAATTTTAATGTAGATTATTGAATATGTTGACGATTTATATAAATTGTTTTTTATTTTCATACTTCTATCACGTCTATCCCTACACTATAAAATGTAAGTCATGACTCACAATTAAATTAAAGCAATTGTAAACGTTTTTAGTTGAGGGGGAACACAAGATCTAGAGATTAAAAATGACAGTAGCCATATTTTTTAATAGAACAGATAACCATGAAAGATTAACGTGTGAAGTATAATATGTAACTTTCTTGCTGTCTGTGTCGAATATTTATACTCACGTTGCAAGTAAATTAAATGCATTTCATCATCAACACCAACCCTTTTATTTTTTACCAACGTGTTTTCTTATAGAAATGTCAGAGATTAAGACACACTGTGCCACATCGGGAAATGCCAATATTAAGAAAACCATTAAATTATTCCACAAAGTGATCTCAATATTCCGACGCCCGACAGTCTGTGCAGAGTGTAAGTAAACAGAAAGTCACGCTCATGCATTTGATTGATGCGTCATAGATTACAAAAGCAAATAAAGTGAGCGATGTGATTCATTCGACAAGTCACGATGTTTGGATGTTTGGCTACAACAAGCGCATTCATCCTCCCAACACAAACAATAGACTATACACTCACTACAAAACTATAGATGAAAAAAGAATTCAATCATATTTTGGTGCATTTGGATTCTATTGGAATAATTATATACTTCGAATTACGAGTTGTGTAACTTTTATATTTTAATATAACGTACGAATCAAAATAGTACTTACATTGTGAGACCAATATGAGAAATCGAAATTGAAGCTTTTAGCGGCATCCTTGTTGCCCGGAGGTGCTTTTGGATTCAGTATAACTGTAACAAAGAAATATGGAATGATTAGTTAGGCTTCAGTTAAATTGGATTTCATTTGTGAATGAGCAAGTATTACATCATATCTTAATGATTTTAAACCTGTGTGTCAATACACGTATAAGGTACGTACTCAAAGCAAGTATAGGAAAAGGAAAAGGATCGCAGATTCAAATTCCTTATACCTTTAACTCCCCCAATACTTGTGTCGTGCGAACTGTTATCAAAATAAATTAATCTTTTTTATAACAAAAAGGCATGCCGGCTAGGTAAACGCGCCAATTGATGGTCACAGTCACCTGTTGACATCTGCAACATCTAGCGAACTGTCAATCCTTCGATTGCCTCTAAGGAAGGCTGTTATAGGATATCGTAAATAACTCTGAAGGAAATTAACCAAATACACTTTACGCCTCCTCGCCATATTCGCTTTACGCCTTATAATGTAAGCTCTAACGCTCAAATAACAACACGAACTATGTACATACATGTATATGTACATATTACATGGGTGTCCTATCCATTCATCCCTTTGAGGAACACGTCACGCTGCCGTTGCTTATATAAGAATATCCCACGCATCCACTTATAATGTTTGCGCGGCGGGCGTTCCTTACACGACGCCGGGGCGTGCGGCGCGGGGCGTGGGGCGTGGGGAAAGGCGCGTGGGGCAAGGGGCGCGGGGCGTCGCACGTCGGCCGGCGTCGTCTTCACGTCGGGACGTATCGACCGGCGACGACGCCGCCGCGTCGCGTTCGACGCCGCGAACGAGGTTACAGCGGGAAGGGAATACCTATCTTAGAAATATGAACCTGTCGAGCTAAAACAGTTCGAATTTCAATGCTATTTTCTAAATATAAAGATAACTATAACACGGAGAGGCGCTTAGCAACGACGTATGTCAGCCGAAGGCCAGGACAAAAGTTGGTACCTTTACCAGGCAATCGTATACTTTGGTGAAAGATCAAGAAGCAGAAGTTTATCCGGACTGATGGAAATCATTAGTCTCTGCCTCCCCTATGAGATATAGATGTGACTGTACGCATGTATGTATAACTTTGAAATAGCAATTGCAAAAAAGTTCAGAGACTAAAAGTGTACAAAGAAACCATTTAAAATGCTCCACGTATAAAAAGTTCTGTTTAAGTGTATGAAATGGAATAAAACGATCGTACCATAGAATTTTTTCTTATCGTAACGCTACCCGTTAAATCTACATTACCAAAGGCAAAAAATGTTAAGTAATCAACAACAATTGCCCGCGAAGCGAATGAGTCGAAACATAGAACAAAAAAAAATGCACTGCAAAGCGAACAACGCAAGACCGTGGACAATGAAAACGACAATCTCTGTAACTTTTGCTAATATAAGTTTACTAGCTGTGCCCGCAGCTTCGCCCGCGTGGAAATCAATATTTTTTTGCAACATTTGTCACTGCTGCTCTACTCCTATTAATCACAGCGTGATGTTATGTAGCTTATAGTCTTCCTCAATAAATGGACTATTCGACACAAAAGTAATTTGACAATTCGAATCTTTAGTTCCTGAGATTAGCGCGTTCAACCAAACAAACTCTTCAGCTTTATAATATTAGTATAGATTATACTTAAAACAATTTTTTTCATATCAATTGGGATACAAACTATTAATTTTGTAAGTATATAAACTTGATTGTGGACGTTTCAACAATGCCTCATATTATACTACAGATGACTTGAAGTATAGAGAGCTTTATTACAGACAAAGTACTAAGAGAGCATAAGACTGAAAACGCATCCGACCCCGCGTAGTTACAAACACGTAGCCTTGTTTTATGAGTAATCAAGTTGCACCCCCTACCAGCGGAACGTACGGGCAGCGACACGTCTCAACCAATATTCAGCCTTACTGTATAACACATAATGCACGAAATCATCTGGCTATGTTAGCTGCTGTTACAGTGTCCCTAGTGGCAAGTCATATAAAATAGAGCTATATAATTTCAGATCCAAAAGTTACGTCCTGCACTAAGTCTTGAACTAGGAGTTTTAGTACTGCCGAAACCATGCTTTTGTTTATTAGTACCTATATAGTCTAATTTGAAATTTTTCGACATAAAATTTCTTGCTGACATGAAAAGATTCGACTATAAAGAGATTTCATGACCACTAAAGTTAAAACTTACAACGAACTTACATAAAACTAGTATTAACCATTCCCTTAAACGGTTAATTTGATAAATGTGTAATTTGTTATCATTTTATTTTACGGATTCTCTTCACATATCAACAGAAGATAATAATTGTATTAGATGTTGTTGTTTTTTTTTCAATTATTTTACATCATGACCTTAAGAACCAAATGTTTTATATCATACTTTTTTTGTCCTTTACTTTGGTGCCCGTAATCATCACGTATATATAAAACGAGGTAAAATCATTCATATGTAAAAGGCAGCTTTCTCTATCTCATCCGTTATTGCGGCTGGAAATTTGGAAAAGAAGGTTGTGTTAATAGAACAACAGGATACACAATGCGTTATGGCGAAGACCGGAAGCGATCGAGCGAGCGAGCCTCCGTTCATGGCCGACATTGTATAGAAGCGTACAATAGATTCAAGGTCGAGAAGAAAGATAGATGTGGCTCAATATTATGCAGAGGACTGAGGATAAAAGTTTTAGAAATAACTTTGACCTTATTTTGATTGGATAATAACAATAGGACCACTGGAGATAGGTACTGCTCAATACCAATAGGACTGTTTGTATATAAATTACATTGTTTGTTTGTTCGACCGTTTTTATGGTCCACTGCTGAACCGGGTCTCCTCTCATAGTGAGAGGGATTTAGGCCGTAGTCTACCACGGGGGCCTAGTGCGGATTGGTAGACTTCACACACATAAATTATGTACATTACATTTCCATAATACTAAACGTCTAATCATGAACGTTGGCGATGTAAGTACAGTTTTGTTTTTCATAAATATGTTCCAAATTTAAATTTAATAATAATATGTACTTGGAAAATTAATCTCAATAAAAATAACGTTTTTGCACTATGGAGAAAATTAAAACGACATTACATTAACCTATGCACAAAATTTACTAATCATTTCACTACAGACCTAACAATGTATTCATTGTGTACGTAACAATGTTAACTTATTTCTAAAGTAAATAACAAAATATGCATTTCAAGAGCGTCCCTTCGGCTGCCCCGTTGATAAGCCGTGTACTCCAGGTCGTTATTGGAATAGGTATGGTGTCGTAATAATAAGCAACGGTCACTTTGCCATTTCGAAAGCCAATATTACTTTAAAACGGCGGTTACACGGTATTAAACGGCGGTTTGAAACCAAGGACGTTCGAATGTCGCGTGACATTTGGCATAAAACAACTGTGTACACTGATTCAAACCGCCGTTTAATACTGAGTGGCATAGCTTAAATTGTAACTAACAAATGTCCGTGAAATTGTTCAGTCTCGTCTGTTGCGACAGTTGCGATTTTGCTAAACAAGAAGCACAAACGAAAAGTGTACCCTATAATATTAGTTTCATATAATGAACATTCCACTATCACTAATCAATCTTTCACACAGTAATTTCAATCATTGGACCCTTCAGTTCAGGTGTAACTACATATCTGTTCTTACGCGATTCATTCTTTATCACGTCCATGAACCTTATGAATAAGTTCTTGAAAACATTAATGAACTCTTTACACGACCAAAAATAGTGGCACAAGTTTCTTATGTCCCCATAAAAACCAATATACATGTAATGTATTATGAATACGTAGGTATTCATAGAGTGAAGTTTAAACGTTTTATCTACTGTATGTTTTGTCTCGTTTCCCCATCAACGGATAGTGTTATCAACGAAAAGGATGCAACATTGAGTGTGTAGCAAACGATGTAAAGCCTATTTATTGCCGTCACCGTAATACTGTGTTAGTGTTACTATAAACCATCGGGCGATTACCTCGAGATCGAGCTGAAAGAATCGTGCGGTCAAAGATCCCATGAGTGTAGGGGAAAAAAACGGGGTCAAAGTACGCGGCGTTAAGTGAATAATCCAAGTGGAAATATAGTAACTGAACATTGAGGGCGCTCATTGTGATTGTAGTGACGTGGTAACTCGGGGAGCATAGGGATGGAGAGGGTCATTGATATGGAACATTCTGGCAAATCAATGTTTAACCTACATATATTCCGACGCTCTACGACGCATGGAGATCAATCGGATTAATATCAGTGCCGAAATCATTTATTACCCCAATCAACTCTTGGCTCCAGTCTATCTCTTCTTGCAGTATTTAAGCACACTATAATGTAATATTTGGAATGATTTCTGAACCACACAAATAGAAACACGCCAAAAGAAAAAGTGCCCGAGAAAATACTCGAATAAACGGTATAGAAAAAGAATAACATTGTTGTAATTGGATATTATTATGTACTACACGCTTCATAGTTCCGATAGCCTCGCAACACCGATTTCGCTAACGATGCCCTTAGGTGGACTAGAGAGAAAAACGAATGTGGCTTCTCCGTACATCTACCAATTCACAATCCAAAGATCCATGTCTAGGTATACGAGTACTTCTTCTTCTTCTTCTAGTACTTATCCAACTAGTGAAGATTGGCAGTCAGTTCCGCATATTTCCTTATTTTATTGTATACGAGTATATTCGGATCCAAATGCGAATATTGTCACGGACCTCCATAGAGTAGATAATTATACATAGAGCAGGGGGGACCCATAGACAGGATTGTGAGTGCGAATGTCCAACAAATAGTAAAAGAGGGACCATGAAAGACCTATATGTCTAATCAGATCAAAAAGTAGAAAGAGATTTATTTATTTCAATACACGCCAACAACATTACACACAGTTCTAGGTTAATTTCTATATCTAAGGACAGGTGGCTGGTGTGTATGCCAATTACAGGCGTGACCAACATTGTTATGATACACACGTTAACTAGCTAGTACATATACATACATAGTTGCCACGGAAATATTAGAAGTTTATATAAAAAGAAGCAAACAAGGACAAAAATATTAAAACAAAACAAAAAAAAACTATTAAACTTAATTTGATGCACTGGTGTTAATTTGTGAGACTTGCTCTTAGATGCTGAATTAACATGAGATAAGTAGACTATCCTTTTTTACTTCTCGATGGACACATTTTACGCTGGTTTCCCAGCTCTAGTGTAATATCTCTATGCGAATCTCCCATAATCAATGCTGGCGGTACAAGAGTTAATGATTGAATGGAAAACTCCATACTCGTGTGGTTATTTGTAATTTTTCTAACACATCGCGAACGAAACCGCAACATAACTACAAGCGGTTCAGAGCCGCCGCGCACTCAAGTGTCGAGCGCCCTGAATTCGCGTTTCTTTTATCGACTTCGATGAAGAAAAAAGAGTGAAAATACAGTGAAAGCTTCTCGGAACTTTTCAACTTTCATTCCAGTTCCGACCGGTGTATAATGGTCTACATTTAGATTGCCTTTTGTTATTAGAATTTTCACATTCGCGAACAAATGTACTAGCTTTCAGTAAAATCTGAGGTTATTTTTATAAGGCGAGGTATTTTTTTTGTAAATAGCCACGCAAGTTACAATTGTGTGTATATTATCGCATACATAACTACATACCAGTGTCGGTACACAAAACTCAAACGCCTCTAGTCTCATTAGTTATTATAGTAAGGACAACCAATGTTAAAAGTCAAAACGAAAATATGTAACTGCTTGCAATTAAGCTGCTTTTTATGAAAATCAGAGTATGAAACGAGGAGGTAACTAAACTCTTAACTCTTTAACTCTGTGCTTATCAAAGTAGACGATAACGCGCGCTTCAGGAGACTTTCAGAGGTTTAAGTCTCTAAGGCACGGGAGGAAATTGAAGGATTACGGCGATGTAAGGACCAAGAGCATTTAAATGAGAGTAATTTCCGGGGGCGCTAGTAAATAATTGGGCAGTGAACGAAATAGGTTTGAGAACCTATAATCTAAAACAAATGTAGTTACGAAACTCAATATCAATCAGTTCAGTAAGCAATCGGTGTTAGTAAAAATATTAGATACTATTCATTTATAATAGGAACTATAGAAATTGTTTGTTTAAATTAACTCAACATTTCTATAGTAAATATCACTTGCTATAACGATGAAGGAAAACATCGTGAGGAAACCTGCACGCACACCTTTGAGATGTTATAAAGTATATAATATTTTCTGACGTGTGTGAAGTCTACCAATCCGCACTTGGCCCGCGTGGTAGACTATGGCCTAAAATCCCTCTCACTATGAGAGGAGACCCGGTTCAGCAGTGGACCATAAAAAGGGTCGAACAACAACAACATAGTGATCTTCTACAAAGTGGTTCATTTCATAGGTTTCTTTGGTTAAATGTAATAATATACGATCGTGTAAGCTCTGTAAACAATTCCCAGCTACAACACGCGGCACCACGCCGTCCTCACGTTTCCCGCATTACCCATAAAACACCGCTAAGCCTCAGCGACACTTTATATGATATTAGTCGCGCGCCGACGAAAATCGTTAAAATGTTTCTGGCGACCGAAAGCTTTCAACCGCTTAAAGAACTTAAATGGAAATCTCTAAATACTTAAGTACATTTCTCTTGCCAGGATCTCGTGGATTTAAACAAATATATATGTTTAAGGCAAAGTATTCGAGTTAACGAAATATAAGTAGCGCTTTACTTAAACATTAAATTGCATTTTTTTTCATTCGACACTCAATAACATATATGTATATAATTGTCGTTCCATAAAAGTGAAAATTATAACAATATATTGGCCACAAATATAACAATGTACATGTTAGATTAGCGCGGTCATCCAAAGAAATTCTTCAGCTGTATAATATTAGTATAGAAGTATAGATATAGATGATCTACTCACGACTTTTCTACGGCAATATACTAGCGGATGTATTGACTGTACCACTAATGACTCGTGCCGCTAATGTGGAACACGCCCTTCCTTTTACCTTTCAGCTATGAATTATTTACGCTCGTAACTTCGTTCAGCACATCGTTACGCCTATGTAATAGATAGATATCTATTTACTACGTGTAATGCGTGACGTAAATTGCGCCTCAAATTGAATACACGACCTACAATTACCACATTTAATAACCTAAGGGCAAACATTGTGTATCGTAATAAAAAAAATTAAAACTAGCATGCTGTTGTTTTCAAATTTATTTATATAAATTTGCTAGTGGGCCTGACCACGCGTTGCCGTGGTTATACATGTCAAATCATATGTGTAAAATATCGAGCGTTCAGAAATTTATTTTATGTCAAAATTTATTGACAATTGACATTTATTGTTTATTTATTTTATAAAAACTATCCTATCTTTTAAGTTGGATCAAATGATAGATTATGTACCAAATTTCATTGTGATCGGTTCTGTGGTTTCGGAGATTGGCGCAAACGAACATCGTGACACGGGATTTTTATATATGTATATAAGAGATAATATTATAATAACGTTTAATAATAATAATAATAATTGAATGTACAGCGTCATATTACAGCGCGTTACATACATATTTAAACGCCCAAGTCTATCGGTACGTTAACACGGTCTCAGTAGTATTTAAGGCATTTTTTAAGTAAAACCGATATACATATAAAACCCGGCACCCCATGGAGATAGACCCATAAAAATGTTTTATGCGCCATTGAGAAGCTTAGCGGAATTCCATGTAGACATTATGTGAATATTTGAGTTAAAATTGATATATTTGAGTTTTTCACAAATTCCTCGCAGCGGATGCGGATGTATGAAGAGAATTATGAATGCAAAAGAATCGCGTCCGGTCTATAAGGATAGAATTATCAAAAAGATAAAGATAAAAAGATCGGTGCTTTCTGCTTACCGCTGGCGAGAAACCCGGCGTTATGGTATAATAATACATATAAATAACTAGCTATGTCCGCAGCTTCACCCGCTTGGAAATCAATATTTTCCCGTTTTTGCAACATTTATCATTGCTGCTCCACTCCTATTAGTCATAACGTGATGTTATATAGCCTATATATGTATATATGTTATATAGCCTTCCTCAATAAATGGACTATGCAACATAAAAATACTTTTTCAAATCGCACCAGTAGTTCCTGAGATTAGCGCGTTCAATCAAACAAATTCTTCAGCTTTATAATATTAGTATAGATACGAATAATTCAATTATTATCCATCCATCAACCTTTATAGCTCCAATGCTTTACACAGGCCTCCCTTAATCGAGATCCACCCACAAAGACAAAGACAAAGACATTTATTTGCACAAATATGGGTACATTTAAAGATGTTATAAAATTATTAGATCACTC
>DWGJ01004103.1:0-12181 GCA_018246895.1 Aspitha aspitha aspitha | reverse complement strand
CTTTGTATTCCTGCTTTACAAAAAAGTGTACAAAAATGAATATCTTATGACTCGTACACAGGAAATCACTTTTAAATAAACATCGTTTTCACTAACAAGAAACATTAATTTTCTTGATAATTTAGATAGTTTTCGAGCACCGGATATCTGGCAATCTGAAATAGCTACCTGCAATAGATATCTGCAGAGATATCATAGGATAGGCACAACTCCAAAACACTGTGTTCGACATTTAGTATTGAACTAATTGTATTAGACATAAGTATATAATTTTAGTTGTATAAAATAACAATCAAAATTACAAAACGCATGTAGTGCCAGTCTGTGGAGCTAAGGTTCTAAGGGTTTTACCAGCTTTTATTGCGCGGCTGTGTCTGCGATACTGCAATTTTTCATCTTCGTCATTGAACCCAGTCCCGTCAATGTATATACCATATACGAGTATCTAGCGTATTTATTGTAACTAGTATTAGTCATCCGTCCGTAATGATTTTAAAATGTTTTTTTGTACTTAATAATTGTTCGTTACATAAATAAAAATAGCTATAACAATCAGTATGCAGTCTTAGATTCAACCTACTACAAAAGAAATAGTTGTAAAACCGAGTTGTATTTGAAATTATTTATAGTTTCTGGTTTGAGGTTTTTCCTTTCAGGCAATAGGTATACGATTTGAATCTATCAGATTTGCTGTAATAAACAGTAATAAGTGATTTAGTAACCGCCGCTAGATAAGAACGTTAAGTCATAAACCTGTATAATTTCATAAATCCATACTTATTAATTACATTATGTAGTTGAACACATATTTGTTGTATAATTGCAATTCGATAATACACTAACTTCATTTCAAACGTTGAGCCTACAAGATGGAACTGTTCAGACATAATGTGAAAATAATAAAATCAAAACCAATGTAGCCAGTATATAAAGATTAAAGCTTAGGATTGCCAGATTTCCTAAACTTTGGTATGTAAAAGTTGACATTGATTTTATCCAACATTAGTGCTGAATTTAATCATCGCAAGCATGTATTTTACATCTATAAATATGTATTAACTTATAATAAAAACTGCCTATATATAACATTTCGTTATTTTCAAACCAAACTACATATCAAACCAAATGTAAATAGAACAAGGATGAATTGCATAATCCCTGATGTCTCATATGAGTGAAGGTAATAATTTACAAATTCAATACAAAAAATCATTTTCCTCTTTTTGACAATGTAGCACAAGGGTCTCCAAACTTTGAAGCCTTGGGGCCATAATATTTTTTTTGGTATGTTGCAAGGGCCATAACAATTTTAATATTTCTTCCCACCTAAGCAAACACAGGCTTTTATTGCGTTTAAGCTTAAAATACCTTGCAAATAAATAAAACCGAGTAATTATCATTCTGTGTTTTCATTCTCTTCCATTCAACTTATCACAACAATAGTAACAACAGTAAGACATTGGCTGTCGTGGGCCAGATTGATGACACTAGACTCAAGCTGTCGCGGACCGAGTTGATGCCAGTGGCGGGCCGTAGTTTGGAGACCCCTGATCTAGCACAAAATGTAGCAATAAAAATGGAGAATGACAATTGTTGCAATCCTGCATTGGTAGATGTAAGTATTGTAAGCAAATTGATAAATCCTATCTGCAATAGTAATGAAAACATGATTTTTTTAAGTACATATTACCAATATCATATTTCTACGATAATGCAAACTACACATCAGTTCTAGAAATATCTTCCTAGTTTAATGTAAGTAATGAGCGATATTATTGTTGAGACATTAAACGACACGCTGGAGATAATAGCATGTTAGTAAGACATTATTAATTAATTAGCTAGTTTATGTCCAATTAATCCCACTGTCAGTAAAATCTCATATCAATCTAAGTAGAATTTTCTGGGTCTCTAAAACCCATACAATCACCTGGACGTCTTTAGTTAAATATGTATAATAAAACCAAACCCTTTGTAAATCACTGATAATATTACGAAGTTATTATTTTGGAGATTTTAAAGAAAATGTATGAATAAATCTTTATACCGCATATACTTTTACGAGATCTTGCTACAAACCAACGCAAACCAATACTTTTGTTAGCTGTATTACAAGATAAAATATTGTCTCGTTTTCATTCCCCTAATAGCACGGCGACATGAAACTCTTGAAGGATATTCATTATTGTCTTGGAGCACATAAATCGTATTATAAATGCTATTTATAAGTAAACATAGACAGTTATGACTCAAGAGATTTTCTGATAACCCATGTCAGTAATTGAAACCAGACTCCATTAATAGTTTACAATTTTATCTAAATAAGTTTGTATAGTTTTATTATTGCTTAGTATTACAAATACCGCATCTATATCTATCTACACACATTTCAACAGGCAGAAGCGGCACACTTTATTGGTCCTTCAAGCCAAAACCCTCGACAGTAATTAAATTACTACATCCACATTTTGATACTACTTCTAATACTATAATTTATTCTTTTATTATTGTGACATTCTTAACAGCATAAGTTTTTAATAAGGCATGTGCCAAAAAAATATCATGGCTCTTCACATAAAAATCTTGCAACAATCTAATATGTTTATTGCTATATGAACAACAATTGTTAGTGCAACAAGCTCTGATATGATATTTTATAGATATTTAATGCAAAACATTTTTTAATACTACCCTTAATCAGTAACACACTAACATCATAAGAGGCTTAACAGTTTGCAATGGTGAAATACAATAATGGAAGGATATTTATTACAACATGATACAATAAATAAAATCTATAAAAGTTGTTAATAACAAAAAACCAATGTAAAACATGATAACTTGGTTTCAGGCAATAACGAAATCTTTTATCTAATAACCCATAATACTTTGCCCTATTCTACATTTGGAAAATTGTAGCTTAGTGCTAATGTCAAACTTAACAGTGCAATGTATTGCTCCTTTACATTTAGCTGCTTAATATGTACAAAAATAATTATCTAACAAGTGAACACACATTTTAGCTTTATGTAGCCAGTATTTTCCCATAGATATGTCAATCTGGCATATCTATGCTAGTTACAGGCACAACTGGTTTCAATGCTTCATTCTTTTTTTGGTTTTTGTGTTGTTTCTTGCTCTCTTTTCCCTTTTTACTGGTATCTTCATCTCGGTAAGGCTCTTGGTTTACTGGAGGATCAGTGGGGATGCCATTGGACCCCCTATTGACATTATTATTGTATGCGATATTTGCATACTCTTGCAGTAATGGAAACACTGACAATAGAAATTGGCAGAAGTCTGTCCTAATGCCGAACCACCCTAAAAAGTGAAGCACTTACCGTGAAAAATGCCAATAAAAACAAATTCCAAGAAATTTTGATTTCAAATATGACATAACCTTAATGTAAGAAAGTGTAAATACTACAATAAATATACCATTTAATACTGTGTTTATAGACTACAAAACATAAAATAACCGGTTTATAATTTATTATCTCGTATTAAAAATACTCTTTTTCATTAATCACAAAACCATTTATATTATTATTTGCGGAAATAGGGTGGAGAGCATAAAAGATGAGTTTAAGCAAGATTCATTTACGATGAAGCAAGCTACGTATCTGGCAATTCTAAAAAGGCTTGCTTTTTTTCTGCCAGTAGTAAATACATTCATATGTAATACTTGCTATTCGCAACAAAAGTTATAGCAAAATTTTGAAGAGATTTTTTAAAAGGCAGCCCATGTCTTTTCCAGGAGTCAAATTATTCCCGTATCATATGTCATCATAATCGATCCAGTAGTTCAGCTTAGAAAGCTTAACAGACTGACAGACGAACAGTTACTTTTGCGATTACAATAAATTATCAGTATGGATTTATTACAGTAGTATTATATGCACATAACCAAAAGAAGAGTACTCACATTTGTTGCCTCCTTTGGAGCTGAACGACATGATAATGAGTGTGGCGTAGCTCACAAACAGTGGGCTCACCACCACAATGAAAGAGAGTTCTAGCCCATCGTCCAATTTGTTGGTTAATAGAACCTGTACAAAGAATATTTACCCATCAACCCAGCCATCTTCACTAACGCAATACTTTGCAGTAAGATATACACCCAACTGTGAGAGAAATGGTAACCTGTATACCAAATGTGTATTATATTGATTGATTAAATTTGCGTAACATCTTGTTTTTCTGTTAATTAAAAAATCATTGGTTGCGATTGAGCTCCATATTGCTATGTATTGACTAATGCCAAGTGTGTTTTTCTGTAATCCCAACATATATTTAAATTTAAAATATGTTTGAATGTTATAAAGTACTTACCTGAAAAATCAATATGGGTACAACTGTAAATGTGTAAGTCAGTGCCGAATTAAAGCTTGTCCGCCGTTGTTGAATGTTAGCATCCGGTGTACGTAAAAGAATCCCGGCGAAAATTATACTATACAAAACCCCTAAAAAAATTTGAACCAGTTTTAAAGGAGTGCTTGCAATACTGTTTTGGTTTGATCTACTAATATTACAATACTGTTTGGTCTGTTACATCTTTCAATCCATCTTAGTGGTTTAAATAAAACCCTTTAAATTTGCTATAATCCATATCACTGACTCAAGACTTCTGACACCTTTCAAAATATGTACAGTAAGCACTCAATCTTTTACAGATACACTTCTGACATTGAAAAGTTGTTTTGTAACTTAAAATTTAAATATCACTTACTATTATTGTTATACCAGAAGAAAACCCATGATTTTATAAAGTAATATTTTTCGAGTCAAGCAGTGAACAATAAAACATTGAAATACTTGGTGTATTCTGTGGATTGTGGTGATAACATACGAGTAACATCAGGTGAGTTAAAGTCATTTGCTACCTCAAACAGTCTTACATGCTTGACTTATCCTCCAAGTGTCAGAAATGACAATGCTATGGACCCCCTTTTTTAAATCTCAATACAAAAACACTTAACATCTAATATATTTTTAGGAGTCCAAAATTGTCATACATATGACAAAACTAAATTTAAGTCGTTAATGGTGTCAAGTAAATATGTTATTCCTTTCATTTAATACTCACCTAAATTACATCAAAAATTTGAGATTTGTATTATCTTTATTATCACAAATTTCTATACTTTAATCACTCACCTACAAGGCTCAGACACATAAGTATCCAGAGTGGCACAAAGACCACCTCCCATGACCAATTTATGAATCCATCAAACTTCAATGCCAAGAATATAAACTGTAGTATATTGACAGCGCAAAATAGCTCCAGCTAAAAAGGAAATAATAATACATACATGATTTTTTCCATATAACACTTATTTAACTGTTCTGTTACTATTACTGTATTAACCTCTGAAGTCTTAATTCATAGAGAAGTAAATATATTTCTACTGTGTAACTAGCTGTACCCGCAGCTTGGCCCGCAAGAATATCAATATTTTCCCATTTTTGCAACATTTGTCATTGCTGCTCCACTCATATTAGTCATAGTGATGTTATATAGCCTATAACCTTCCTCAATAAATTGACTATTCAACACAAAAATATTTTTTCAATTTAAACCAGTAGTTCCTGAGATTAGCGCGTTCAAACAAACAAACTCTTCAGCTCTTTAATATTAGTATAGATTGTGTGGATATCAAAAATTTACGCTACTTAAATTACATAGTTGGTATATTTTTCTACATCTGCCACTATTTGCATATTAAATGAACTGCTTTGTTGATTATCTATAGATGCTCAGACAAGCAGATTACCCAAATTAAAGTTAGTTTGGATGTAAATATTTATAAAAATAAATATTACCCTGCAGTGATTATTACAGCCTAGGTAGACTACATGTTTATCCTATTTTATAGACTATAAAAAGAATGACTATATTGTCATTTAATTAATCGAATTCTCCCGAATGTACGGGTTAATGCACAAAAAAAGATTATCAAACTACATATCCATACATAGAACTCACCTCGTAACTCCGGTCATGTTTCACACACCATATACAGATAGCTATGGAGACTATACTAATAAAGATTAAAGGTATAAAGACTAGTATCCAAACATGGCGTCCTGTCGTCAACTGGTCACAGACCAACAACTCAAACATGAGCAGGATTAAATGTATGGCAAGACTTATTAACATTGCTTTATAGTGTATGTATGCTTCACCTTCCAATCTGAAATTCACAATAAAACCATTTATATTACATACAGGTTTTATTCATGGGCGACTTCAGTGCTTCTTTCTGTCTGTACCAGGTTGTAGTAAGAGCGTAAGTAGGTACTGTTTGGTACAAAAAATGGAAAGGATTTTAAACAATTTAATACATGGTCATCAAGTATCAAGCTATACAATTGCACACCAACACATGTTAGCTAATATGCTAAGAAGATAATTGTAAAATATGCGATTTCCTCAATGAAAGAACTGACCTGAAGAGAGGATATTGCCACCAGACGTATGTGCCAACCGTAGCGCCCAACACTACAAGGAATTTCCAAATCCATATTGGCGTGAATACTGCCCAGAACGACCAGCTGATAGTATTGTCTAACTTCAGTGCCAGAAGAGCCGTGAAAATCAACAAACAAGTATGCACCACGAACTTGCTGAAAAAAAGTCACTTTTAACTAAATGTCATTACATAAACACTTACTACATTTCAACGAAAGTATACCTAGGATTGAAATCCTGAAAGAGTGTCTGCAAATTCATTTCAATACACATTCACATGAATATAATTTAGTACCATCTCAACCAATAGTCCAGTCCAGGGTCGAATTTGTCGAAATGTTTTCTATTTTTACTTTTCACTCAAACAGATAGCATAGGACCACAGAAAACTTATATTTATACAGTATGAACAATAAATGTTTTTGATAAAATTTTAATTCAAACAAATAATGTCTATAGCATTATAACTAAATCATATAATGAACTCATTTTACAGAATGTAGCGTTTATCAGATAAAATTATTTGGCCAAAATTGAGACCGCCACAGTCGGTAACGAAATGTCACATAAAAAAAATCTTTGAAGTATACCTGACGTATGTCAAATTTGGCAAAATCTTGGCAAGCAGAAAAATAGAAAACTGCATATATTTAATTTTCTTTCTAATTTATTAGCATATATTACAATATTTATAGAAATAAACAAACTGTATTGTAAGGTTTAATATTTCAATTCTAAAGAATAATGGCTTCACCATCTCCAAAGTCTCCTGAACAAAGTGAGAAGAATAAACAATATGACCGGCAACTAAGGCTATGGGGTGACCACGGGCAAACAGCACTTGAGAGTGGACATATTTGTTTAATAAATGCTAATGCTTTAGGGACAGAGATTTTAAAATCAATTATCCTTCCTGGTGTGGGAGCTGTAACTATTGTAGACGATAAAATAGTTTGTGACGAAGACATCGGCAGTAACTTTTTTCTGGAAAATACAAGTAAATGCCAAAATAGAGGTTCGGAAACACTGCGATTGTTACTAGAGTTGAACCCTGCGGTACGAGGTCATGCTGTACAAGAACCACCAGATCAAATTTTGCAAGAAAATCCAGACTTCTTCAAGTCCTTCAGTGTAGTAATAGCAATTTCCCTTGGAGAAAAAACAATCAAGGACTTGGCACAACATTTATGGGATATTAAGGTTCCTTTTATTCTATGCAGATCTGTAGGATTCCTTGGATCCTTTAGAATCCAAATCAATGATCATGCAATAATTGAAACTCATCCTGAGAATGAACAGATTGATCTCCGTCTGGATGTTCCTTTCCCAGCTCTTTTAGAATATTTAAAGGATATTGATATAGACTCTCTAGATCTGAAGGATCATGGTCACATTCCTTGGATTGTGATTCTTTATAAAGCCATAAAAAACTGGCAGGTGGATAATGGCAATAGTTGGCCAATGAGCCGGAAGGAGAAAGCTGCTGTTAAAGAGATAATTCAAGGATTTATAAGGAAAGATGAGAATGGTATACCTATTGATGAAGAAAACTTTGCTGAGGCTGTAAGAGCAGTTAATACAGCTTTGATACCTACTTTTATGCCTGTTAAAATTCAGGAACTAATATATAGTAGCTCTGCTACTAATTTGACTAAAGAAAGCACACCATTTTGGATCATGTGTTCAGCTTTGAGAGGATTTGTGGAAGCGGAAGGAAATGGAAAGCTACCTTTGAAGGGAGTCTTGCCAGACATGACAGCTTCCACTGACCACTATATAAAACTTCAAAATTTGTATAGAAATCAAGCATCAAACGATGTTGAAATCATATATAGAAAAGTGCAACAAATAGTAGCTCAGTTGCACTGTGATAGTATATCTGAAGCTGAAGTCAAGTTGTTCTGTAGACATGCACATGACTTACATTTGGTGAAGGGATCTAACATTAATGTGGAATACCCTCCGAGCAGTTCTGTAGCTACCTATATTGCGAGGTTCCTGGAAGAACCAGATGTAATGATGGTGCACTATATACTGTTGCGGGCAGCTGAAATGTTTATGTCTGAACACTGTAGAGCTCCAGGAGAATGGGAGCCAGAGGGGGATATAGCAATACTAAAGACTTGTGTATCCAAACTGCTCAGTGACATTTCTTGTACGCCGTTCCCTAAAGACGATCATATACATGAAATGTGCAGGTATGGTGGTGTGGAGCTTCATACTGTATCGGCGTTCATGGGTGGATGTATTGCACATGAGGCAATTAAAATTATTACCAAACAGTACAAACCAGTCAATAATACATTCATTTATAATGGAGCTTCAACAGGGAGTGCTACATTTACCTTTTAAAGTGGCAAACTCAATGATGAATAAAGTGATGATTTGTAAGCAATAATCTATGCTTGTTTTCTTATAAATTTGTTTTGCAATTGTCTTTGAATTTAAACATAAGTGAATAATTAAACCGGGCATTATTTTTATTAAAAGGAATGAATGAATATATAATGAATGTAGTGGGCAATTTGGTTATTTTATGTGAATATGAAAGCAAACCAGTAGACAGCAGTCATATAAAAGTGAACATCATTCAGAGACAGCTGCAACCAATCTTAAATAGTTCTAGATTATAAGTCTCCAACAGTATATATCTACTTTTTATGTGGAAGCTTTTATATCCAAAATAGTGACCCACAAATACAATGAAATTGGATACTTTTCTGACAACACTTGAGATGATTTATCAATACACATGGACAAAGCTGGGGACAGAAGCTAGTCTCTAATAAGACTTGAAATGGAACTATTCATTTGAATTAAATTAGTACTATTAATTGTACCATTAGTCAGAATCTATTCAATATAAGAGTCACTAATATTAGTATCAGTGCTGAGAAGTTGATTACAGACACATTGCTACAATTGAGGACTAAAATAAAATGCCTTTAGTATACCCATGGACCAACATCTACACTCTGCAGACCAAGTCTAAAATTGTGTCTTGTTTATGACCAGACAACATTAGGATATTTTTAAATTAGTAATGGAAAATAACGTGACAAGTTAAAAAATATATAGTGAAATAACAAAGCAAATGACATTCTTCAAGTTGTGTATTTTCAGTTAAGATATTAACCATTTATAATCTTATAATCGAGATATAAAAGAAATGGCAGAAAACATATTGTTAACAATTTTCAACACATAAATAAGAAAAATTAAACATATCACATGATCAAAAAAAATTTAAAACAAACTATACATTTGGCTAAAATCCACATGGCAGGGTCATAGGTTACCATTATAACAGTAGGGTTCACTTTCATATATGCATACAACTGAGACTGTATAGTTCTCAGAAAAATATAACACAACATTGAGAATTTCTCATTTGTTACCTACATATTTCACCTTAACCACAACTTTAACCGTAATGCATCTACACCATTGAGATAATATCGAAATAAGCGTTTATCCCGCACAAAGCCAAGGTTTTCGTACAGCTTCAATGCTGGTTTGTTTGTGATTTCTGTTTCTAACACCACTTCAGCAGCATTATCATCGATCATTGCCTGTAAATAGATAAATTTCATACTTTTAATAACAAGCTTAGACGGTTTCAGCCCTTAGGGGTTGTTGATATCCTACTAATATTATAAATGCAAAAGTTTGTGAGTATATACGGATGTTTGTTACTCTTTCACGCAAATACTACTGAACTGATTACGATGAAATTTGGTATATGGGTAGCTGAAGACCCAGAAATAACGCAGGCTACTTTTTATCCCAGAGTTCAGAGTTAGATTGGGATTTACACAGGAATAACAAGAATTAGTAGGACTTTGTATCCTAGAATTCTCCCAGGGTAGGCGTTTAGGCGGGAAAAACTCCATGCGAGCAAAGCCACGGACACATCCAGTCTAATATAAAGTAGATTCCCTGAGTGGATCGTGCAACTTCAATGTGATATCTGCTCACAGGAATGAGCAGTAAGTGTTCATATAGACATTTTATACAACGTTTACTGTTAAGTAACACTACCTTGTTATAACATATCAAGGTTTTTTAATAAACGTTATGTGGTGTCCCCAAAGTCTGCCATAAAGGAAATCCAAATCTGTATGTATCCAAATTGACATGTATATTTATTCCCCTGATGTATCTGATCAATGCCATAAAGCATATCATGTAATGAGAAAGAACCAAGGTCTTTATGGGTAAGATACTGAAAATTTCTATTGCCAATTTCTTCCCACTAACCTGTAATGTCTTACTTGACTACAACTATTTTCATATTTCACTATTGTACATAGGTCTCTTCCGTAAATGCAGGGGCCTTGAGCATAATCTACTCTACTCTAGATTAGATTGGCATAGATGGTTGTGATCATGTTTCAAAGGCATTATTAATACGCAAAAGTTCATCAGAATAAATTTTACTAGTCTTAGAATTCAGCTAATATACTGACAACATTGTTGCAAACAAGCTATTAGGCCATCTGATAGTAAGTGCTACATGTACAACACTAGAGTAAGCGCTCTATTTACACCTTAAAAGCACATCATTTCCCATCATCATAGCACTCTGGGAATGCCTCAGTAACATAAAAATCTGAGCAGAATGTGACTTACCTGAATTGCTTTTTGAACAAGCCTTGAACCAATCTTTCTTTTTCTATAGTTTTCATCCACTGCTAACATAGCAATGTAGCCTCTCTTCACAACATTGCGATGCATATCTAACTTACATACAATGGCTCCAATGCATTTTCCTCCATATGTTGCTAGGAAGCACAGTTTAGGCCAGTTGTGTATGAAATATCTATATGTATAGATTGAATAGGGCTCAGAAAGATCCTTCTGTATTAGTCTCATAATTTCAGACATCTGGATTTCAGATTCGTATGCTATAATTTTGATGTCATCTTCGTCTCGTGCACAAAATTTATCGTTTTTACTGTCTAGTGCGTCCTCAACGTTCAGTGCACGTATATCTTCGACATATTGCACCCAACTAATACCATCAGCGTCATTTTCGCAGCATTCCCTCTCACCGGCTTCGTCATTTAACTCTACACTATTTACATCTCCCGCGCTTTCAGATGGGACAACCACTTGTGCGTCTAGGTTTTTGATCTCGACTTTGTCCGTCGAATGGACACTAGTCCCGTTCGTTAAGTTGCTACTGACTGTGTTAATTTGAAGAGTATTAACTAAAGACTCACATAACTCCTCCTTCACTATAATTATTTCATCAGTCGTTTCCGGAGGATCTTTGGCCTTTTTATTTTTGTTTTTCGTGCTCGTACTATTCTGATTGCACTTGACGTTCTGTACATTATCGTCGGGGAGTTGTTCCATAATGACGTTATTCTATCTATTTTATTTACACATTCAAAAAATTATAAGCTCATATGGCTAACAGAAAGCTTTTACAATTATACATACATTTTCTTGTCAAAATCGTAGAAGAGTATCACCGACATCTTGGTCTAAAAGTATTACTTCGATTCGATATCGAAGGTGACCTGACAGGACCTACTTTAATTCTTAGGTTAGAATTAGATGTAGTATCAAAGTTACTAATTTAAAACAGAGCATACGAAAATATTTCCAGAAAATATTACAAATCTACGAGGAGTTTAAGTTTATACCCTCCACAATCACATTGCAAAAAAAGAATAGTGTGGTGTTGCCATTTGCCACGCC
>DWGJ01004102.1:0-12183 GCA_018246895.1 Aspitha aspitha aspitha | reverse complement strand
CGCGGGGCGACACACGTCGCTCAGACGTCGCGCGCAGACGGACGTCTTTGTCGACCGTCGGTTTATTTACTCGGTGGCATTGTGAAGCACAGAGGCGGCGGATATTTTTCGCTCGTTATTACGTGCCGGCTAGTTTCCGGTACGTTTCTAGTTTTTTCTGGTTCGCGCCGGTCGGCTTTGTTGTTCGAAAAAGGTTCCGCGTCGACATGTCAACCTGCAAGTGTTATGTACTATGCGATTCATCGTGGAATGCAACTACGTTAAATAACGTTCGTAACAATATATAAATAGTATATAATTGGCCGTATTTTATAGACAATACAGACATCGTAATAATGTATCCACACTCATTCACTTGTATTGTATTCTCATTTGTATCTACCTCCAAACGCTCTAATCAAATCTAATATCAAAATCATATCAATTAATCGTTTTGGAACTCTTGTTAGGAATGCATCTCTTGGTCATTGACCTTTTGTCGAAGTTATGGAAAAGCAAAACATTGTTTTAGTCCAACCTTTAAGAATTAATAATACTTCTTATCGATCTATTATAACGAAAGAACGTATTAGCACTTGGTCACATAATTATAGAATAAAATTGTAGAGAGTCACGCAACGCGTCCCCTCTACGCGTCACTCGCTCTGCAAACAGTTGATTCAATCAAACTTGACAGCTCAAAGTCGATGTGGGTCGGACAATGTGCCTATCATCGATTTTTTCCTCCGTGTGTCGCCGTATTTAGAATAATTCGTGATCGTACACACGCAGAAAACTCTACATCGACGCAACATTTTAATATTGTACATACATTTAAGGTAAATCAAACGAGTTGTGTAACTTGTATTAAGTAGTAGCGTAGTTGGAAAAAAATTTGAAAAAAAAGGAATTAATTAGTAGTAATTAGTAATTAATTAGTAGTAGTTAGGATTTAATAAAAAATTGTGACCCACTGCTGAAGAAAGGCTTTCCCGATGTCACGGCGAGTATTTCAGAGTGCCAGTTCTGGCCATTTTGGAAACCAAAGTAAAGATTCATTCGACTTCACATCTAAAAAATTATCAACGGTCGAGACGTTTATGCAGATGACGTCACACAACCTATGTGGTCTGACCTTGAAGGGAACGTAGGGAAAAGGGCTCCATAGAGCGTTGCACGGTTATAACGTTTTTTACCATTTCGCCCTCAACACGCTTGCCACCTGGTGGAAATCTATCTGATTTTGATCTTTTTAAGCTCGGTGAAGAGTTACAGCAAAAAATTGACACGAATGAACATTTATTCAGTGGAAATCAAGTGTTGCAATCGATCAAAGTCACGCTCTTTGAAACGATAGAGTCATTGTAGAGTCAATACTTGTTCCGGAAGTAACACCCAATATGCCACGTGAGTTTCAGTGCTCACTGCAACCTGTAATTTACATAATGGTTATGGGTATTAGGGCATTTATATTTGTTATTAACACGTAGGTACTAAGGTATCGTTCAAAAGCTATCGTACTAAGGTACTAAGGTAGGTTCTAAGGTATCGTATCGTAAGTTTGGGGATATAATAGATCCGGATTTTAAGCAACACTGTTTTTATATGGCGTTGATTTAATGCGTTTAAACTCGGTAGATATAGCTGACAATAATAAAATCTGCTCTAATAAGAACTTGATCAAATTTTTCTTATTAGAAATATCACGAATTATAACGCCATTATCACCGTTGCTTATTAGAGAATGTTAATATTTTACTCGTTTAATATCCACTCACAATATTTCAATTTCAAACGCGATGTAATATCCAAATTAATTTTACGTTTAACTAAACAAACTGTAAGAGGCAATCTCACAGCCAACAACGGTACTCTAATTAGATATGTCGTTCGATTTGTCCAAGATAATTATGGAAACGCTCACATTTCATAAAATGAAAAAAAAACTCACAAACAAGCCCGCTAAGGCGATATCTTCAAAGAAAATCTGCATTACTGCACTCAATCATACGCAGACGTACAGAACGCTCGCCTATTTAATTGACGGCCACTCCATCAAAACAACCTTGGGAACTGCCAGGAGCAAATCAATAATTATCAACCCTACTCCGTCGTCATAAGGTTCAATCGACCGCAACGGGAAAAATTGTCGAGGACGTCTGTCCCGAACAAACTTATCGCGAAATCCGATCGGGCGATTATAAACTGTAATTCGGTGCAACAAAGCGTACATTCCGTGCAAACGGCGCCCGAGTACAGTTCAGCTGTCAACGCTAAACGTCACATGTCAAAGACGACGTGTCACAGCAAAGACGCCTTTATGTCTGTGAGCGTGCGGATATAGGAATGTGAAGAAAAATCGTCGAGGCGTGGTCCGAGTGACAGCGGGAGACGGATACATGCGGCGATGCAGCAGTTATTATTGGTTTCTGTTTTTTTTATTATTTACTCCGCTCGCGGTATTTCTTTGAAGCGGTCCTGTCATGATGAAATAAACTGTATAATAGCATACCCTTTTTATAGATTTCATTAAGTTACAAAGCTTTCATTACCTATAGTAAACATTTATTAAGAAACTGTATTATACCTATACGAATTAGGAAAAAGGTCACAAATTGGCAATGATGGGTGAGAAAATTCTAGAACGATACATACATACCGTCACGCAGGTCCCTAACAAAGTAGGCAGAAAGCAGCGAGTGCCAAATATCTGTGTCTTTACCAACCTGCCGTGCATCATCTACATACATACATACATTCATGACTCTATTCATGCATACACGCCAGTTTCGGTGGCTCTAAAACTGTTTTGGTCCTAATGAAAAATCTATCGCAATTATGATTTTAAATAAAGGTAATTTGTTAGCTAGAATGCCAGGAAGCACGCTCCAACTGTGGCTTGTTCGCCACGCGAGCTGACAAAGTGAGTCGCTCCACGAAAATAGTAAACGATGTTTGACAAATAGCGGCAGATGTCGCTTCGAGGGGCTGCCGGGTTTTATATCGCGTTAACACCTCTTTTGCGATTTCTATAAGCACCAGCATATGTTTAAGAATTGGGTAAAATTTAGAGGACCATAAAAAAACTTTCAGCTGTAATATTTTCATTCTTGTTATTACTGGTTTTGTGCTAGATAGCCTTCCTTTAGTGATGTGAAGGTATTGACGTGAAGAAATTGAGTTATGGAAGATTGAAGGTCACTACCTTTATTTTATTTCATTTATATTGTTTAGTGTGCATTTTATACATATTATAAAAGTCACAAAAGACGGACTTAATGTCTGATGGCATTTTTTATCAGTCAACCCTGGGGGAATGAAAAAAAGTTGTGGCAGGTGTACATACATACATACATTACATATATACATATTACACACACATAAACATACATACATAATTTTATTAATTATTTATTCAAATGATTAAGAATCTATCTTCAGACAGTTGCTATTTTTTGACAGTTCCAGCAAGATAAACAAAAGCTTCTTATTAAAGTTCTGAACGCACCAGCTGTTTTGAATCAGCCTGTATAATTATAATAGTGGTGTAACGAATAAATGAAACGCCCATAAAGACCAGCCGTACACAAATCGAGAGAATCGCGATCAAATCTGACCGTCAGCCATAAACAGCGGACAGAATCGATACATCAATCAATAAATCGCGCTAAAGATCGAGATATTTCATTCGGAAGCGGGGTGACCACCCCCCGCGGGGGGGGGGACGCCCGTGACGTCTACATCCCGGCGCAGACAGCCGTCAATCACGCGAGATATGACGGGAATTAATATTTCAAACGGAGGAGCTCTACATGTGTGAGGATGTTAGCAGCGTCTTCTTAAAATCGATTAGAAGCCTAGCTGGAAAAATTTACAATATAATTAAATATTGACAAACTTTAAAACGGCTCGCAACTTAATTAAATAGATTTTTTTTTTAATCTGACACTATTTTTAATTACGATAATGTAATGAAAGGTAAGAAAATATGTATAAGAAACTGCCAGTATCGTATTTGACGTCAGCACGATTCATGTTCCAACAGTTGATTCATACAACCATGAATCAGCTGACGTATAACTCGTCGATCTTAACGAACTTAATGAATTCAATAAAAATTTTAAATCTCACTTTGCAAATATAACATTTGAATATGTTATACTTATAATACAGAAGGCGCAGTGCTTTAGACTAGATTCCAACTGCAAGGATTATTTATTTGCTAATTCAATTTCAGGTCAACGACCCCTTATCCACACATAGAAAAACCTATACCGAGTCAGCAACCATCAGAATACGTCAACGTCTTGCCGCGTCAATACGATATCAATCAACCCCCACCCCTGAACATTACCCTCGGGGGTGGTAGACGTGGGACCCTTGACCTGTCGCTGTTTGTGCAACGTTGACGGGTGATTGATGGGTTAGCACACGTCTTGGGCCGATCACAAAGAGCTTCATTGTCTATTGAGGTTGAGCCGTATTTAGACTCAATTCGGATCAAGGATAGGCAGGGAGCACCAACCATTAGCGGAGTGGTAATTGTATAACGCATTTGAAACGTTAATCTGAACACATGTAATTAGTGAATATCCCCCAGACCTGCCACAGTCGCGGGAGAATATTAAAAGGAGATGCAGACATAAAATTTTATTTCCAGTATTTTAATATCAAATGTAGATAAGTATTTTGGAAATTCGAAAGTACAAACAAAGTGATAACTGTACAAAGTATACGAGAAATATACTTTAGTCAAAAGCCAGCAGGTGACATTAACGCCCACAAACCCGAACCTTGGTAAGGTTTTCCTTGACTAACTGTGACTGTGACTGACCGCACTTGAATTGAAAACGAATGGAAGGTAACTCGACCAGTTCAACGCCATCGCACCGAAATTAATTACACTTACATTAACAAATAAAATAATTGCAGCTTCTAATTACTTAATTCTTCGTTACCAATTTCAATGGTCGAATGATCTTAATTTAAAAATTTCTGTAAAGTAACGCAATCACTAAAAATCATTCAGCAATAGTATTGCCATGCACATATTATAACAGATATCTGTGATGTAAAATATATACCAATATACGTTTTTAATAAAAAAATATTAGTCGATTGTCACTTGTTTTGGTATAATAATAAAAAGTCAGCGACCGATTACGGCCGGCCGTGTTATACAATTAGTCGCACAATTAAAAATGTATGCTATATGTCAATTAATGCTAAAATGTGTCAATCCGTCGGCGCGGACGTACGCGACTGTACCGGATTTTATATTATTAATCAATCACGGGCCCGACAATCCATTATTAATTGATAATTCGACGTGGTTTTATACTGTTTACCTTCGGCCTGACGTCATGACTGATGGCTTACCTGCAACGATATATAAAAAACATCATTCTAAAGTCACATTCAATATATCAAACACGGAGAACATTGTCGGACAGAGGTGGGAAACATTTTAATTTGTAATTAAATAATATCTTGGGACTCGTTCATACGGCTGTCTAATGCCAGAACATTCATATAAACTTCAAAATACATAGTCATGTAGAAAGATAGAAGTACACTTAAACACAAAAATACTTATACAAATGATTGTTACATAGTGTACATCCATCAGAGGGCAGAATTGTTTTAAGTTGGTGTTTCGTGAAGCACCTCCTCACACAACTATAAATACGTGTGGAGGAAATGCGATTACACTAACGTTTCGAGGCGGAATCGAAACGAGAAAATCCCGTGCGCGGCCGCCTGCCGCACGGCGCCGATAAAAAAATATCCCTTATTCCGAGCGCCCGAGTTATAGACACTTGCTCCGTTATTGCCCTAACAAAATGGCCTATCCGCCGTCCCGCTCGCACTCGCGCGCGCCGCCTAGAACAATGCGGGAGTGCTAAAATTTTATTCGAAGCACACGTGGGCCACGGCGAGGCCTGCATTATGCAGACTTACGTTAACTAAAAAGAAAGATAAGTGCATATTTATACCGTCCGAACGCGATATTTCGCCGCGACCGTCACTGTAAAGCGTTCGATTACGATTTAATGTCGGAGCGAAATTTAAAATCTGCAACTGTCGCCCGCAGCGATGAGAGGGGACTTCGGCGCCTTGGAATAAGGGCGATGTTCGTTTGGCAGCCGAGCGTTCATATGTCGCTTGGGAGTCGCGACCGGGTCGTTACGTCGCTGCAACGCAGCCTACAAGTAGATAGTCGTCGGAATGACGCCGCTGCTGCCATATTCTTTTTTAAACAAGCACCTCTATAACACGATATCTTTACTGCATTCAGTATCATTACGCCGCATGATGTGAGAGTATGAAGTCGGTTCCGATATCTCTGTTATTACATTTCTATAAAACTTACTATTCCCATACTCGCTGCAGTAATATTTAATGAAACACTAAATCTGTGTATACGCCGAGAGTCTACATTAAGTTGTATTTCATTGTTGAGTGTCATAAATAAATATATTTATTACGAACGTGTGTACGGACGTAAATATGAACGTATCTTCGTAACGAATAAGGCATTAAAATAATAAATTAATTTATCGCGTGACAAGTTATCGTCATAAATCGACACATTAATTACATGGCGATTTCGCCAAGTGACTCATCCGTTGGTTTACGACACCTGCCCAAAGAAGGTCGTTAAGGTGATATTCGGATGAAGTCACGACGCTGTTATTTAAGGGATTTCCTAGCGGTTGTCGCAATAAACTTGAACGATTGACATCCTTAAGCACAGATTTGGCGTCGCGCAAATCACGACTTGGTGTCGGGTGCAAATTTCAATGTAAGTCGATTATGACTATATTAGTCACTTAAAAACTGTTAGAATGTCCAAATACAGAGAAATAGCTATCGGCATAGTGGGATTTGTTTACGATATTTCATATACAGCGCTTTCCCGTCAGTCGCAAATTTTACGATGGAATATAAAGTAATAATTAAATTTATGAAACTGCCTTGTGTATTTATATCGACAACAATGAAAGAATAATATTCAATTTCAAATTATATGGACGACGTAAGTCAAACGAGTTGTTCTGGAGTGGTCCAGAAGAGGATTTTTAAAACTTGAGGAGTATAAATAAAGATTTCAATGAAATGTAAATTTTGTTTTATTCATTATAAGCAAGCATACTTATACCTACAGGTTATAAATGTCACACATTTTTACAAGCTTTTCTTCAACTTGCAGTTGCCGTGCTTTTTTTGCCTTAAATATAAGCACACATGATAACTTGTCGTGACTGCTATATTTGTTTTAAGAAATGTAATGATGTCTAATTATTCAAGACGCGCAAATAAAGTGTTTAAGTTTTCAAAAGCTGTCTATAAAAACCCGGGTAACCGGGCAACTTCCGGGTCCCGGGGGAGCGCAGTTCGCGAAGTGGTCCTCTGACACATATTCGGGGTAGTTTATCGCGGCTGGTTAGCGAACTTAGTCACCGCGGTGCATTTATTCCGGCTGTTAAAATTCGCATGCAAGTCGGTACTAACTGCAATTGCACTAAGTGAAGTATAATATACGCGCTACAAACAATGCGTGAATACAATCTCGGTTCCGGTTCCGGTTGACGTTGGGGATTTATTAAATTATGTTCGGGTTAAGTTAGGGGTTGGTTTTCGGACGTTTCAAAATCGTAAATAGAATAAGTTTTGAGTAGTGCGATAGTAATGCGATATCCGAAAATTACGCGAAATGACCATCTATCAGCCACAAGTCAATATTTATCAAGAATATAACTGTTACATTTACTAGTAAAGTATACCAAAAATTACAGAATTTCTTAAAAATTTCAAAAAAAATGTAATGATAATTAATTGATTCATCATTTTTTGGGACACGGCCGTATGTTCCCAAATTAGGGACATCCTGTGCAACAGCGAGCCAGCTAATTAGGAATAAGTTAGCCGCGTGTCGAATTGTCCCGGTTACTATTATTGTGCGTTGTGGGCTGAATGTTTGAATGCACGCGCTAGTTTCACAAGCAGTAGTCCACGGGGAGCTATAAAAATGTAACGATGACTATAAAACGCTAGTTATGCGGCGCGACGCGTTCGAGGCCGTCCCGACGATCGTTAACCTGTCGCGATCTGACGAAACACTCGCCCGTTCGATCCGTCGAGGTTTGTCGTACACCACCGCGCCTCACACGCGCTTCGCACGTCTATTATTCGCAAGAAATTATCCACAGTACACAAATTCGCTGCGATTTAGCCACAAATGACTTTGTGTACACTTTTTAGAGTTCCGTACCTAAAGGGTAAAACGGGACCCTATTACTAAGACTCCGCTGTCTGTCTGTCTGTCTTTCTCTCATAAACCGTGATAGCTAGAAAGCTGAAATTTTCACAAATGATGTATTTGCGTTGCCGCTATAACAACAAATACTAAAAATTAAAAATATATATATATTAAGGTGGATCCCCAAACAATAAACGTGTTTTTCGTACGGAACCCTTCGTGCGCGAGTCCGACTAGCAATTGGCCGGTTTTATTTTGGCATGTTTGGTTTGTATGGCTGATTCAAGGCAGCTGATAGTCATACCTAGATACCAGTACTTTTTTACATGGTGTTAATACTTAGATATTTTTATTACTCAGACACTGAAGAAACAAATGCGCTTATTACACATGTCCTGCGTGAGAATCGAACCCAGCTTACAGAAAAATAAGCATCGGTTTAAAACAAATAGAATAGATTGAAACAACACAATGGGAACTCGCAAATGAGTATTTATTTAGTTAATAACAGTTTATTTTGGAATCGCAGAGGCAAATAATTAAATGTATTTTCACGACAGCGTACAATTGGATTACAAAAAGCGAATTACAATGAACAATAACACAAAAGCCAGCGTCACGGACGGAAGCGACCAATCTCGCAATTGACACGGGAGCTGCGGCCAGTCAACTGGCTTTCTGTTTACATGCTTTCATCACCACAGCTAGCGGGCAGTTGTCACTTTGGTGGGGACTCGATCGGGCTCGTAGTTTAGGGTAGAAACACGTATAACTAATAACTGGGGACAATTCCACACACGGCTGTCTGATCCCAAATTAGACAATTTAATGCCTGTGATATGGTGACCGGACAGCTGATACACATACATAATATATACATACGATATGGTACTTATATAGATATTTTTATTACGTCCAGGCACAGGACAAACCACTGCTGAACACAAACGTTTGTCCCGGGTGGGAATCGGACCCACGACCTCCGGTTTTGGAGTCAGGGTCTCTAACCATTCGACCAAGAGGCCAGTCAAAACACGGGCTGCGAAACCTGAGGTTTTGGGTTCGATTCCCATCCAAGACAAACATTGCTGTGATTAACGCGTTTGTTTGTTCTGGCTGGCCGTTATAGAAAATTCGTTCATAAATACCTATTATGTAGTGTTTATATATACGTGTGTATATATACTGTCTGGTTATCATAGTACTGGCTGCGTTGGTTATTATTATTATGAATATCACCCAATAACTGTACCGTTCGCGCGTTGCTACGCCACCGACTAAAATAAATTCATTAGAATGACAGTGGCGCCATCTGTCGAAAATTAGTCGTACCAACTCAGAAACCTTCGCGGGCTCATGCACAACAACTTTGGTAAAGATCATCACATGATCCAATGCATAGTTTCCGATTCTATACAGGACATACAGACAAACATTCATTACTATATATTAAAATTTCGTGTCTCGAATTAAAGTTTTCTTACCATTACTTCAACGCACTTCTAAGATATTGCGTAATTTCATTTCGTTCACGTCTTTAGTCGGTTTCAAATAGGGATGTATGGATATGAAATTTCAGATACGGGAAGGATATGAAATTATTTCGTATTACCCGTTACTTTCGGTTATGGATATAACATTTGTAAGGAATTTCAAAAGTCAAAAGAATTCCGAAATTGTCCGAAACTCTCATTCGGTTACAGTTACGGAGCTCCGTAACATCCCTCGTTTCGGCCCATTGCGCACTTTTACGACTGAATAGATTTTCATTAAGTAGAAATTTAACGCATTCGCCGACATTAATGAGATTAGGGTATCATTTGTAACGGCTCGTCGCTATGAGCGGCGTGTTGGCGGCTCGGTTAGCTCGGATTGGCCCAGTTTCACAATTAGTTATGCAGAACTGTTTGTGCACAAATAAGTTGCGCTTTTTAACTGTAACGTTTAATAACTTAAGCGCTTTACGCGTAATTAATCTGTCTCCGCGATATCTCAAGCCACGAAGACCAGATTTACTGTACAATACTACTTATGTGAACTAATTAAATACATCAGTATAAGTTACAGTAGATCTTTCTTTAAATTTCAGCGTAAACGAAGCGTCTTTTCGATGTCCACTACTCCTTTTAGGAGATAAGTCAGTGTTAAGATATCTTTTATTTTTTAAATTTCACAGCTAAGATTCATATCTATCTATACTTATAATAAATCTGTAGAGAGATAAATTCTGTACATAAAATATATTACCAAAATAACTATAAGAGGGTGATTAGATATCGATACTGATGCCAAAAATGCAATCAGTAAAATTTTTGTCTGTCTGTCTGTCTGTCTATATAACCGTTATAGAAAGAAAAACTACTCGACAGATTTTAACGAAATTTGGTACAATTATTTTTCATACTCCTGAGCTGGTTATATGTAGTATACTTTTCATCACGCTACAATCAATAGGAGCAATGCAGTGAAGGGAAATGTTGGGAAAACGGGAGAAGTTACTCCATTTTTTAAGCCCTTACATCCATTAAATGGTGAAGAAATACTGTTTTATACCCGTGCGATGCCGGGGCGGGCCACTAGTTTTAACTATGAATAGCGTAAGTATTGTTCACGAATCTAGGTGGTTCCCTCTTTTTTTTTTACAAAAGTACCACCCTAATCATTGTTATATTGTTTAGTTTTTTTATTACATTCAGTTGTTACATTCAGTGGCTGTATTCTGTTTCGAAGTATCGTTTTCCTCTGCATTTTTATTTTCCTTCAACACTCTATGGTTCCGTAGCTTTCTAAAGTGTAGGCGGGATGTCAAGGGCGCATACTATCCTACATGTAAAGTATCTGTACTTCTATACTAATATTATAAAGCTGAAGAGGTTGTTCGGTTGAACGCGATAATCTCAGGAACTACTGGTTCGAACTGAAAAATTATGTTTGTGTCGAATAGTCCATTTATTGAGGAAGGCTATAGGCAATATAACATCACGCTACGGCTAATAGGAGTGTAGGAGCTATGACAAATGTTGCAAGACGGGAAATTATTGATATCCACGCGGGCGAAACTGCGGGCACTGCTAGTCTTCTAATATATAAAAATGAATGTTTGTCCGTATGTCCTTTATAGAATCGTAACCTATGCATTGGATCATGTGATGATCAATCTATGCATTGGAAACTATGCATTTGATCATGTGATGATGCACAACAATTGTGCATAAGCCCGCGAAGGTTTCTACGTTGGTACGACTAATTTTCGACAGATGGCGCCACTGTCATTGAATGAATTTATTTTAGTTGGTGGCGTAGCAACGCGCACATGGTACAGCTAGTTAGTAATATATTCGAATGTCCAATTAGAAGACCATTTTTTAAATCCTTTCATTGTTCCACCGCTAAGCACTGCTCTACTCTCATCACGTGAAGTTAAGTCTACCATCTAAGTCTACCGAGGATATATTTCCGAGGATATAACGAGGATGTATTTCGTTCAAGTTGCATTTATGCACAGAAAGGAGATTAGAACGAGTGTACCTCTAACGGTGCATTTATGACTGATACAGGTAAGCTAGACGAAAGACACCGATGGAAATGCATAGATTCTGCTTATCCTTATGGGAATCAAGCGTGACTGTATGTATGTAGAATATAATTAGTTGTTCATTTATTCCATGTAAGATTTATTATGGTACGGTAAAGTAATGTTCTGTGAATTTTTCTATCAACAAAGTTTCCGTTGTCATCACTGTATGATTTATAGACGGATTATTTATTCATTATCAATGTTAATGGATTTATGGAAATATATTCATTGTTCTTCTCGTGTTTCATTACAGTGTTCTAATGGAATTTCGTATTAATGTTAGGCTGTTGAATAAACTTGTTCGGTATCTTCGAAAAACTAAATTTATTATCAAGGGCATATCCTTGCTTAAATACACGTAAGA